>JAQFXT010000226.1:0-55450 GCA_034683725.1 Strigamia crassipes
CTGAAAAATATTTTGTAAATTAAATATTTAGAGGCAAATAAATACAAGGTGGTTTAGATATTTGAGTTGTTTTCGTGAATTGTTGTGTGCGATTTGCGGTCGTTTTTAAGGGATTTGTTGTGCATTAGTGTCCACGCGAGAAACCAACGTTTGTACCCCAAACTTTTTTTGTTGTAATTTGTACCTGTAAAGGAAAAAATTGGAGTTTATGCGCTGCAACATTCGTAAAGGTTTTTAAAATATTACGATTTTTGCTGGAGTTTTTCTTAATTGATCGTAGCAAAAAAGTTTCTTCAGAAAACAAAGCGAGAAATGTATGCAAGATGGGATTATTTTCAACATCTTCGAGTTTTAAGAGAGATGCGAAGCAAACCAAACCTAATTTATGGTAAAAAAAAATATATATATATATATATCTGTTATTAATTTTACAATTTAAAAAAAAAAATTATTTCACTGTACCTAAGTCGCATTTTTCGAGACTGCTCGCTAAGGTAGTGCGATCAAGCCGCAAATAAAACCATATTCCGGTGCACAACCATTTTATAAAACGATTCATGCAGGCAAAAACACCATTGAACACATTAAAAAATAACATTATATACAAAACGTTTAAAAAACCTTTTCTAAAAAAAAAAAAAAAAAAAAAATTGAATTTAACAACTTCTTTTAAAAAAATTCCAATTATTTACTTGTTTTTAAGTGCTAGTGTTTGACCATTATTATATAAAAAATATCTTCGCACGAGAACATGTTGCACTATGGCTGTTAAAATGATAAAAACAGCAACAGGACTGAGATTTAAAAAATCAAAACAAATCAATTGATGCAACTGAATAGAGGATTGTAGTGTTGGCAACTACACAACACAGATTAACTTACGTAATAGTTTGTAAAAAATTGAGAAGAAATGCCAATAATGAATCTGCAGGCAGGATGATTGTTTCAATTATTAACATAGAAACAAGGAAAACGAATCCAGTTTGTACATGATATCCTGCGAAGACCAAATAAAGATTTCTATCGAGTATCACGTGTGAGTTGAAAACTTACCCCACATTAAATAAGCAATTTGAAATCCCGAAAATTGCATCGCGCGAACCTACGAAATTACTAATTAATTAATCCTCATCAATGTCATCGTAACAAAAATATTACAATTTGATTAGTATCTTACCACTATTACCGCATTTGGTAAGTTATTAAGATCAAGCATTTTTTCCAGCGAACGTCGATGCCCCAAGTTTAATTTAAATTCCCTATAGGATTTAACAAAGGCCATAGAATGATACAATGCTGACAAAAAAGCTAATGATAGACTGATAATGGCAGCAGCTGAAAAAGAATTTCTTTTATATTTATTACAGTTAAATTTAAGAGTTAATTTAGTAATTAATTAGTTACCAAATATCGAAGTTGCCTGTCTGTCAATGAAATTTATCACTTCCTCTGGATTGCCGGCCTCGTCCCTGCGTTTTAAGACGTAATTCGTAATTCCTTTTAAAACTGAACGAGAAAAAGTGGCTTTTTACATATAATACAAGAAAAATTTTAGTTTCGCCCTGAATTACTTGGAGGTATTGAATAGGTGTCATTAAGTCTCCACAAATCAACTTGATCTCTAAATGTTCCATATTTGTCGCAAAACGATGCTATATACACAACTAAAATCTGAAATATAATTGTTTATAAACACGAAATCCATTTATCCTTGTTGTGATCAAACAAACCAGAACTACAGCAATCATTCCTACACCCACACTGACTAATATAGCTAACGAAAATCGAAATCCTGTAAGAAAAACAATGTAAAACATTGCTTTTTCATATTGCACGGGATGATTACCTGAAATTTCTTTGTACATTTGTCTTTGACAGCATAATTTCACTCTGGTCATAAAAGAATTTGGTCTAAAATTGTCCTCAAGGGAGCTGTTAATAACAATTATCATCAAAAGCGATTGATTAAATATCGAATAAATAATCACGAATAATAACTAACAAGTCTTTTTGACTTTGTGCTCTCGATGTCAGCAAGCGTTTTACATATTGCATCTGTTCCATTTTTATTTTGAATAAAATATCTTCACTCGTGCGCGATCTTCCAAGTAACCTCAGTAAAAATCGTATAATCAGAAATAATGCAGAAATGCTTATAAGAATATTGAACTCAATCATAACCGACACTTGGAACTGAATTATAAAGAAGAGATTAATTAAAAATTAATGACAATTGTTTATTTTCTAGATTTTGTAATTTACCATCGTCATGTCCTGCAAAGCGCAGGCTGGTGTGATCACCAATATTGCGAGGCTTGTGTAAAGCATTACATAAAGTAAACCGGAAATGTTGCTTGCAACGTTATCAGCAGTGATGCAGGCGAGTAGAGGAAGAAATGTTAAACTTATCAAAACAATACTTAATAGAGTACCTAATACTGTAACAACAAACACAAATTTATACATTGTAATTATGGATGTAGTGTTAAACTCTCACCTTTTAACATCACTGAATTTGTTTCGAATTGAAAGGCATTATTCCACACCAAAACGTTTAAAATTCTTACACTTGCTAATGTAAATGTCGCAAGAATCATTGAACTGTGTCCTTTTATTTCCATGAGATTGACAGGACTGAAATGATAAAATTGTTATTTTTTTTACGATTATAATGGCAGACAATTACCAACTTACATAATGAAGGCGCAGCAGACTCTGTTGTTGTTGGAAGGATTTCTTCTTCTCTCCAAAACACACAAAATATTTGAAACGATTGCCTGCAATTGAAATGCAGTTTAGAGTTTCTTTCAGGTTTTCAGCAGAAATTTTACTAACAGCAGCAATGATCATGGTTAATTCAGCAACCCACTGTTGCAGGTAAACTTCAGTGCAGGTAATTGATCTGACAAAAAACATGGAAATTGTTAAGTTTTAGCTTTAACTTTAAGTTCAAGAATAAATTAAATATTTACCTTATCATTTTGATGGTTTATTATCTACAAACACCTCGTTTTTGTTGTTGTTTTTCTTCTTTTGGCTTGTCAACAAGAGCACCAGTGTGGAGTAGTTTGAGCCAACCGCTTCAAGTGAATACAATATTTTCCTTCATAATATTTTACCAATACTGGTTTCAGCCCATAGAATATATAGGAAGATAAAATAAATGTACTTATCGCAATATCATATCTTTTGATAAAATAGGTATTGTATAAGTCTAATGAATGAATACCGTTTGAGATTTTTTTGAAAAAAATTATAAAATGAATTTAATTGCTTAATCTCCAATGCAATTGTGCCAACACAAAACACATATTGGTTGTTATTTACACTTACTTTAGCGACAGGTAATCACATTTTGTTGTTATTTTTCGTGTCCTTGTAAGAATATAGGCCGATTGTATAGAAAATCTAATTGCATGCAATTATATACGCTACAACAGATTACTTAAAATCAAATGCCTTAAGTTATTTTATTGTTTCTTATTTCATTTCCTAATCTTTGTCAGTATTCAATAGTTTCATTTCATCATTTGCAATCACATGCAGTTTTTTAAGGAATTAATTAAACTAAATACAATAAATGAAGTTCATGTTCTAAATAAATGATTAAAAGTGTTGCAATCCTAACCTTTCTTTGTAAACAATCCAGCAATGTTTGAAATGACATTTTACTGGGACTTTAATAAGGCTAAATACAGATTGAAAGGAGGATCTCACAGCCAAAATTTTTTCTTGTCCCATTCTGCTATTTTTTGCTTTTAATCTATTTTTAACTTAAGTTTTTGGACTGGGCAAGCTAACCTAGTTTATCTGGTTAATTATCTCCTGTGATAAATACTCAAATGAAGAAATTTTAATTTTTTTATCAGACGAAATTAGGGATCTGGAAAAACAAGTCGTTTTTTAATCGTACTTGATTAAAAATTAATGGGAAGTTCACTGGGGAAAACCAGTGTCTTTAAAGTGGAAATGTATGATAAATTTAAAACTTTCAAGAAAAATAATGTAGTAACGTTTATTTATTGCACATGTTTATCTTATTAATTAAAGAAAAAATAATTGGAATAATCTATAGTCATCCAATTAAAAATATCCATGAAGTTTAAAGTACAGGAAGTTTGTGCTTTAATGATAACGTTGTGTATAATTACGCAAATAATCATGTAAATGCTCTAACACGAACTTCAACCAGCAGGACTTCAAGGTACCGTAAGAAAAACAAAGGAAAAGTGAATAACGTTTTATTCATTTTTTCTTGCAATATCTAGATGATTGTTTCCAATCAATGGATTCTTGCCACTTACTTCTTAAGTTTTCTTTCTTGTGCAAACCTACAAGGTTTGGATAATTTTGAAGACTCAAATAAGTTGTACGAACTGTCAGTTTTTCAAGATACTTTAAATTCATACTCTAACCGGCCCATGGATGTTGTTTTTGTTCTCGATGAATCTGGTAGTGTGGGCGCGACGTATTACGAAACTGAAAAGGACTTCGTTGGTATATACAGTAGCAAATACTTAAAAGCGCGCAGTTCTATTGTCTTCAAATTACACTTCAAATTTAATTTTTTGTTTTGTAGAAATTATTGCAAGAACTTTATCCATATCTGAAGACGATACGAGAACTGCTTTAATTTCATTTGGATTCAATGCGCTATTGCATTTTGACTATCTCCCGCGAACTGATGGCACCACATGTAATTTTATGAATGATTTAAAACAGATTCGATACAATGGTGGTTCAACCAATACAGCATCTGGACTCAACATGGCGAATGAGAGATTTTTAAATTCACGACCCCATGTACAGAAGTAAGTACATAAGCAAATAAATTTAAAATTAAATTTGTAAACTTATATTGAAAAAAATTTAGGGTGATAGTATTACTTTCAGACGGTCTTAGTAACGACGGAGAAAATCCAATTATTACAAGTGGTAGACTGAAAGCAAATGGCATCATTGTATTTAGTGTTGGTATCGCGGGAGCGAACGAGGTTGAGCTACTTGGTATTGCGAGTAGTCCATCGCACGTTTACATAATTAAAGATTTTGAGTATGTGAAAGTCGTTTATTTTCAGTTACGACAAGGTAATGTCGTGTGGGAAAGAACAAATGGGAAAGAATGACTTAATTATCAAATATAAAATTGTAGATATTCATAATACTGAATTTATGCAACAACCAAAACATTATTGCCAAGGAACGTGTGACTTGAATGCTGACTGTTACTGCGGTGCTGATGGGAAATACAGTTGCTACTGCAATGCAGGTTACATGGGTAGTGGTCAAATTGGTTTTTGCACTAGTAAGTTTTAATATGACGCTAGAAACATTAAAATGAATATTTAGTAGTGGAATAAATCGTACACAGAATGTCCGTTTGGCACTTACAACTCAATGGTAAATCAAGTTCAGTGTACGAATTGTCCATACAATTCGAATACCACACACGAAGCTGCAACTTCAGAAACTGCTTGCAAATGCCACGACGGTTTTACTGGAACTGGCTGCAAGTGTAAGTACAATCCTGACAATATCTAATTTCATGTTTTTTACATGCATAAATTTACAGTTTCAGGATGTCCAAAATTGTATGCACCGATTGGTGGCCACTTGGAGCCAAAAGAATGCGGAAATTTACTGAATGATAAATGTTCTTTTTGGTGTGACTCTGGCTACTGTCCATATGATGGAAGTGAACCAAATTGTTTACAACTGAAGTCCAGAAAAATACAAACTCCCAAAAGGGTTTGTCTTATAACCCAAAAATGGAGCGGACAACCGTTTCGTTGTGAAGGTAACTGTTTGAATTTCTAATAACTTGTGAGAAATACATTATTTTTTTTCAGAGGCTCGTTGTGTGAAACCAAAGAATCCAGATAATGGTTTGTTTGAATGCAATTCTGTCAACTTTGAAGTAAAAACCACAATATGCACTGTAAAGTGTATCCAAGGCTACAAACCTCAACATCCGTCATTAAAAATAAATTGTCAAGCAACTGGATTATGGAAAAATATTGAAAAGGCAAAATGCGTTCGTAAGAAAGTCATAATTTACATTTTTTTTAATTTAAAAAAGTAATCTTTTTACTTCTTTTTTTACCCCAGCTGCGCAGTGTCCTCCAATAAAAGTAAAAAACAAAATGCATCTGAAGCCCAAAGAGTGTGGAGTTTACATTCAACAATTCAATCAACATTGCCAGTAAGTGAAATAACGTTAAAACTAGACAGTTAATGTGTAAAACAAACTTTGCAGGCTGTATTGCAAAGCAGGTTATGCGTATGTCGGAAGTAAACCTAATCAAATTAGTGTACGCTCTCCATATGGTTTAAGAATTTGTGACATTAATGGTTGGAACGGAAAAGAGAGCTATACATGCAAAGGTAAACTCAATAATCCACTCACGTACAATATATTTACACTTAATTTTATGTACTCAGATATTGAGCCTCCTGTTATTACTTGTCCCAAGTCAATCAAAGTATCATGTCCTCAAGATAAAAAAGTTAGTGATAAAGTTCATTGGAGTATACCAGTGGCGTCTGACAATGATGGTACGTAATATAACATTTCAAATAGTTGCGAATCTTGAAAAGAATAGGTTTTGTTTTGTTTAAAATAAGGTTTGAAACCATCTGTAACTCTTATCTATCCACCATTTGAAAAAAATGAGATAGTAATTAAACCACCTCATCGATTTCAACCTGGTAAACATAAATTAGTTTATCAGGCCAAAGACAGAGATCATTTGGTGTCCACTTGTTCATTTACCATCGAAGTTGAAGGTAACTCTAACATTTGCTTTAGATCTAAAAACTAATGTTCTGAAATTTTCAGATGTAAGACCGCCAAGTGTAGAATTTTGTCCTGAACCAATAGACCATTACACAACTGCATCTGATCCAATAACTCTTGACTGGGATGAGCCTGCATTTGAGGTAAAATACAAATATTTCAATAATAGGATGTTATAAAATACACAAACTATTACTTTAGGACAATTCTGATAATGTTAAAATCACTTTTCAATCGCACAAACCTAAAAAAGATAAGTTTTCTCCGAACCAATCGCACAGAATTAAGTACATTGCAACAGACGAATACAACCACAGTGCAACCTGCGAGTTTGAAATTAGATTGAATTGTAAGTATTCAAAAACAGGAGTGTGTTAATTTTAAGTTTGTGACCTGTGAATTAGCATATCAATGCCCGTACCGACGACCTCCGCTTCATGGAGAATTAAGCTGCAATAAAATTCGGTTTGGCAGTGGTCAAGAATGCACAGTTACATGCCATAAAGGTTTTGATCACGTGGAAAAGCCGTTACCGGTGTATAAATGTCTCGTGGTAGGCGGCATTCCTGACTGGGATCCAATTGATAAAACCTGGCCTGATTGTTCGAGTAAGTTTCTTTACGAGTTCACAACGTGTGCCAACAGGAATGAAACTTTTACTTTTTGTTTTAGCGCAAAACGATGTGAAAACGTCAACAACAGAAGTTACGATAACATCACGGTCTATAGATTGTGATAAGTTAGAAACAAATAAACGATACGCAGACAGGATTGTCGCCCGATTATGTAGAAATAAACCAAAATGCAATATCGACAATATCAGAATTAGTTGCAACAAACGATCAACAAAAAAACAGCATAAACGGGATTTGAAAGAAAATGAAGAGGAAGAAGAGTCCGTTTTAACTATTGAGTTTGATATTACTTTGGTATTTAAACAAAATTAAGACTTATTTGTTTACTACAATGAGTAAATTTTCAGGATTCAAATAACGATTCAAAATCGTTGGCGGAGATCGAGAAGGAACAGAACAAAGAATTGCAATCTGCATTGGACGATTTGACCAGTAGCGAAGAAAACAAAAGAATCAGTGTCCAAGTAACTAAAAATTACACAGTGTCGTGTGATGTTGGCCAAGTTTTCAGCAAAGGAAAATGTGGTATTTGTTTATTTTGTCGTATATTATTAATTTTTTTTCCTGGATGTAATTTAATGAGGTGTTGTATTACAGTAAATTGTCCAGCGGGAACATTTTACAAGGACAACTCTTGCAAACGATGTCCACCCAACACATTTCAAAACAAACAAGCGTCTGCGCAATGTAACGCATGTCCAGAAAACATGTTTACACTTGCACCTGGGTCTATTTCTGCTGCATTCTGTTTAAGTGAGACAATTTGTTTATACAAGAAAATTATTAGGGAACAATTATTAACAGATCTTAACATATTGTAGATGCGTGTGGTCCTGGAACTTATTCCAAAACAGGATTGGAGCAATGTACAGCTTGTGCTAAAGGATTTTATCAAGACTTACCGCGACAAACTTCATGCAAACCTTGTGAATATAATACTACAACTTGGATGGTTGGTGCCGAATCAGCAAAAATTTGTGAAGGTAAATAGAAATTTAGCAGAGTTTCACATTAGTAAGGTGTTGTACAAATGCAATTTTGTGTTTCTGCAGTCGAATGCCGACCGGGCTCGTTTTCTCCTACTAGATTGGAGCCTTGTAACTTATGTCCGCGAGGTTCTTATCAACCTGATTCGGGAAAATCCTTTTGTATTCCTTGCAACGGCACACTCTACACGATTGAGTCAGGAATGATAGAAGAATCGGCTTGCACAGGTACCACACGTTAAAAATCTTCTTACTTAAAATTATCCAATTATTTAATATAAAAAAAATTAGAAATTGATATCTGTTCACCAAATCCTTGCCAATACAATGGTAATTGCACAATATCAAACACATACGAAGCTACGTGCGAATGCGTAGAAGGTACAGCGGGTCCATTTTGTGAATTTAATATAAATGACTGCAAACCTGACGCCTGTTCTAATAATGGAGTATGCGTCGATGAAATAGACGACTACAGGTGCGAATGTGCTCCTGGATATGAAGGATCGCGATGTCAAGATATTACTGATAACTGTCACGATGGTAAACACTTAAAAGTATCTTTTTTTTTAATAATACGTAATAACAATTGGTTTTTAGGTGTGTGTTTAAATGGAGGCACGTGTACGACTGGCATAAATAGTTTCACGTGCGAGTGCGTAAAGGGTTACGTGGGAAACAAATGTCAGTTTGCCTTAGAGAGATGCGACTCAAATCCTTGCCTCAATCAAGGAAGATGCATAAATCAAAAACATGTATGTATATGTATTGGTCACACAAATAGCTAAAGGTTCTGACTTTCTCTATACTTTAAAAAGGGTTTTTTGTGTTGTTGCAAAAGTGGATTTTCGGGACCATTCTGTGAAGTTACGGACAATAATTGCATCGATTCGAATCCTTGTTTACATGGAAGTACTTGCGTTCAAACCTCCAGTACTTTGAAGTGCCTTTGCAGTGCTGGTTATTCGGGTATCCACTGCGAGGAAAATATAGACTCGTGCCAAAGCCAGCCGTGTCTAAACCACGGTACTTGTACAGACGGTATTAATGACTTTGAATGCAAATGTTCCCCCGGATTTGAAGGCAAAACGTGCGAAACCGGTAGGAAATTTTGCGTTAAATTTTGCGCGAATAAAACAATATAAAAAGAAATATTTTTGCAGCATTGTTGTCAGATTTTGATGTCGAATTTCTAGCTGCCAAAATATCCAATTACGCTGTAGTGGAAACACATGAAGATTTAACGAGTGTGACTGTAATGTTTTGGATGAAAGCAGATTCTAACAGCCCCACTCGAGGTACACCAATTTCGTTTTCTTATAAGTCACCCAATGGCAGCGTAGTTGCAAATGCTATCACCTGGTATGATGTCAACAAATTTATCATTTTTATCCAAAACCAAGAAATCCGCACAACGATTCAAGGGTTTGCAGAGAAGTTTCTTTTTGCAGCACACAGCATTAGTTGCTAAATTTTATGAATTTTTTAGAGATTCTCAATGGCACAATTACGCACTAACGTGGGATAGTTTTGATGGCACTTATTCCGTATTTATCGATGGCAAATTTTTATTTACTGGCAGTAACATTAGCTCTGGTGTTCCACTGTTTCGGGGCTTTTTTGTAGTGGGACAAGAACAAGACCTGTTAGCTTCGGGATTTAGTTCCACCGAAAGTTTTGTAGGATTTATATCTCAGGTAAAAAATGATTAATTCATTGGTGGTTGTTTTTGTTTAAATTAATTTTTATTTTAGTTTAATGTGTGGAACTTTGCCATGAATGAAAAAGAAATTGCAAAAGTTTCGGCGAACTGTGGATATATAGGAAATGTTGTTGCATGGCCTGATGTACAAAAAAAATTTGTTGGAAGTGATGTTTTTATTAGAGCTTCAGGACATTGCACAAGTATGTATTGTAGTTGTTTTTAATTAGTTAACTTGACATAATTGACTCTAAACAGATGTTGGCAGTTGTGGGACTTCATCAGCTGAATGTTTCTGTCAAAAGAACAACATTTACAATGGTATGTAATGATCAAGTGGGTGATGAATTCTGAGGTTAAACATTTTTTTGTTTAGTAAATTTGTGTGAACGAAATGTTGAAACCTGTACCAGCAGTGTTTGTCACAATGGACAAAAATGTGTACGAGAAGGCAACACCCAAATGTGCCAATGTGAAATTGGTTTCAGTGGAAGATTTTGCCAACATGGTAGTTGTTTGGAAATTTCCAATTGCAATTCCATTACACATTCAGTTATTTCAATTTAGATGTGAATGAATGTCATATAAATAATGGCAAATGCTCCCACGACTGCCACAACACATTAGGATCTTACTACTGCACTTGTCCATCGGATTTCTACATGAGTGATGATAAGAGAACGTGTTTACCAACGAGCCGATGCAGTCACAAGGGCTCTTTTTACACTAGCGGACATAATTGGACGGAGAATTGCGAGACTTGCCAATGTGATGAAGGAAGACTCACTTGCAAACAACAGGAGTGCCCACCTGTGTATTGTTCACAAGTAAGTTTGCGATTGACAGCTTTTTATTGTTTTTTCTAATTTAAAAAATAAAAAATAACACTCAGGGTAAGCCAGTTATGTTTCCGGGTGATTGCTGCAAGAGATGCATAGACAGAAGTATTGCAAGCTGTATGGTATTGTCAAACAATTTGTATCAAACGTTTGATGGTGATGACAGCATCAAATTAAGAGCAAGTTGCAGGCACATTTTGGCACAAGATTGCACCGATGGTTCATTTACAGCACAAATTGAAAATTCTGCCAGAGTTTCTAGCAAAAAAGCACTGACGATACACATTGGTTGTGAAAGCATAAAAATAAATTTTGATGGAAAAGTGGAACTTGCGAAAACAGAAATTGATTTACCGTACGTTGGCAGTAATATTTTTCGCATAGAGAAAGAATTAAGTTCCTCCAACTCTAAAAAGGAGACAATAGTAGTGACACTTTCTAGCGTAAATATCAAATTTATAACGTGTGTTTAAAAGGGGTTATAGATAAGATAAAAATAATTTCAATTGTAGGGTGTGATCATAGAATGGTCAAATTACGGTCGCATTGATGTTAAAGTTCTGGATAGCATGAAGGATAAAATGTGTGGACTTTGCGGAAATTATAATGGAAATATCAATGATGATTGGATGCTGAGAAATTATAAACAAGCGGCTACATTGACTGTAACTAGATTGCAATTTAAATATGAGACATTTTTTTAGACACTTTATGTCATTTGTTTAGGAATTTGCATCTAGCTGGAGAGCTAACAAAAAGTCTTGCCCACGTCCAGACTATCTTGAAAAGGGAACTCCTGAATATAAAAAAATTGGAGCGTGTGTACAAGCGGTAAATAAAGACAAGTGGCAGTCAGCAAGAACAATTTGCAAAATGTTGAGGTTGGACGTTTCATGATTTATTATTATTATTATTATTGTAATTGTTATTTGTAATATTTACAGAGATCCTATCTTTCATCCGTGTTATAAACACGTAGATCCTCAAGGGTACTTGGATCGGTGTTTGCAAGATGGTTGTCGTTGCGGAGAAAAATTATGCCATTGTACATCAATTAGTTCGTATCAAGCTATTTGCAGAAGATACGTTGGTGTCATTGCGCTAAAACGAAGTGGCTGTCCTACGTAGTCATAATTTTTAGATGCACGCAACTTTGTAATCAAAGGTCTTGCAAAATCAAATTTTACTCACTTCATTTATGAACTCATATTTTGCAAGATCCCATTTTTTCATGGAAACTGGTCATAAATCATTTAACCATCATATTAAATTGAAATTGTGCCATTTGCAGTGTGTTTTTTAATTTTATTTTGATTTCCCCTATTGAGCTTTCTATTTAAATGTATGATACTCATACTGTATTTACGAGGAATGAATGAATTATTGAAACACTAGAAAATATTTGCTTTGATTACTGACAACTTTTATTTTATTTCATCATATTCATAACATCAAAGTTATATCCATGCTTACATTTAGTATTGCAGTGGCTTAACAACTAATCAATGAGTGATGAATTTGTTCACTATCGCCAAATTCTTGCAAAAATTTAATACATCTGACTTTTACCGAAAGTCTTGCTAGAATGGTTGTTATGCCACTGATGCACTGCACGTAAATAAACAATTATACACAAATTTCAGATCGAGAATTACAGCCAAGATAGATATACATTTTAGTTATTTCTATACATATAAACAAAAATATGTATTTTGTATAAACAAGCGATATTACAAATATATACCCACTTCCAAATTTATAGTATGATACACAGGTGTACTCAAACATTAAGTTTTTTTACAAAGGCCAAGCGTACTGCTTGGGCAAACTGCTCTTGTATGTGTAATCATACACATGACGACGAATAAATGCTTCTTTGTTTATAGGCTCGGGATAAAGAGAAGCTGATTTTTCTTTGTACGCAAATTTAATAACTTCAGTAGCAATTTGTACTGAACATTCTTGAATCGTCTCTAAAGGGGGATAAAGACGCCCTTCATCCAAATGTTTCTCGGTAACAATTGATGCGAGAGTCTGAAAAATACAAAGTTAAATCAGTACGGTTTTAACTCGCAGAAATTTCCAAATCTAACCTTAGCAGCTAAAAGAAAAACGGCATCGCTTATGTGATGCATCTCTGCCGCTATCACACCCAAAGCTACTCCAGGGAAAATGTACGAGTTGTTTCCTTGTCCGGGATAAAATTTACGTCCCTTGTAAGTGACCGGTAAAAACGGGCTGCCAGACGCAAACACGCACGTACCCTACGTCACAGAAATACTTGGTAAACGTTTCAATCATAACTATACGATGACTCTTACGTTTGTATATGTGTATGCTTCTTCAGCAGTACATTCAGCTTTAGCTGTTGGGTTACTCAAAGCAAAAATCACAGGTTTTTTGTTGATTGAAGCCATAGTGGTCAAAACCTTTTCATTGAAAGCACCAGCAATAGCAGCGGCACCTAGCGCGTATATTTCAAGTTGAGTATATTCATTATTGAATAACAAAATACGTAGTGTAGTCTGTGTAGCCCGGACAAATGATGGGTCCCACAAAGTGTTACAAAAATTACACAATTCGCAATAAAATAATGATTTTCTGGACAATCGTGACATCAAATTGTTTCTTCCCAGTTTCTACTTTAAATTTTGTTCAATCCACGACCCAAATTATCAAAATTCGATGCAATTGGAATCCATTTTGCAGAATTTTGATACATTGGTTGTATATGTCTAAGAAACCAGTAACATCATCAAAACGTCACCACAATTTCGTGTATGTGTTGTGAACATTTTGAAAGGTTCACAAAATGTTCTCAAAATTGCAATGACGTATTGGTGACGATTTGAATGTAACCGGACCAGTCAGTGATTTTTCAACGTACGGGACATATCCGGGACGAATTGCTTTATCCAGAGTCCAGAGGGGGGAGCGGTCTGGACGGGAGAGCAAATTTTCCATAGCTGGGCATTAGTTCGGTCTAGGTCCCAGCAAACCTGTCCTGACCGCCGAGCCGTCCGGACGGTTTATGTCCAGGCTACACAAAGTAAACTGTATTTATGTACCAATAAGTACTGATGGTTTGATGTTTTCAATAATGTCATTTAAATCAGTTAAATGTGTGTACTCCTTGAGAAATGTTTTCTTTTCATCAGTTACACTCTTCTCACGGCTCTGAAATTGATGTCGAGTAAATAATAATGTTTTATTGGTGTTATTTGATCTATCTACCTTGACCAATAAGCCTTTAGAGTCAGCTAACCATATTCTACCTCGAGCATCTTCTACAGAGGCACCTTCTTCTACCATGGCATTAACTAGCAATGAGGCAATACCCAAAGCAGCCTAGATAACAATAATCATTACTGATACAGAACTTAAATGATTTGCTTGTATGTATTTGTTTATTATTACTTCTCCTGCACCAAGGAAAAAAAATGTATTTTCTAGAAGCGTTGTTTTGGTTGCTCGCAGACTGGCCAAAACACCAGCAACAGCAACTGAAGCAGTTCCTACATAAATAATTAGAATTATTACAGCAGTTTATTAAATTTAGTACATAATTTAGTAAATTCAAGGTAACTTAAAAAATGTCTAATTTTATGGTAAAGAACAGAATCACAGAAGTAAAAGCTTAGAAGTAATGTCCTGATCATTTGGGGCTAGTAAAAAAAACACTTACCTTGAATATCGTCATTGAATGTGCAATATTTGCTTTGATACTTCCTCATAAAGCGGAAAGCATTATGATTTCCAAAATCCTCAAACTGAATCAAGCAAGTAGATCCATATCTACAACCAAATTATTATTGTAATTATTCTAATTCGATAGTACTGTAGTTACACAATTTGAAATAAGAACCGCCCTCGAATAGTAGCCACAGCGATTATTCGAGGGCGAATAAAATTAACAAAAATAAAGTGTAATGACCGGAAATGATGTACAATGAAGGTGCAACGAACGTTCTTCGTTTATTTTGCATTCATGTCGTTCGTTCTACGTTCGTTTTGAGACTCAAAAGGAATGTTGAATGTACATTTAAATGCAAAATCAACATAGAACTAATAGATACGAATGAAAAACGGCAACGACTTCGATTAAGAGCCGCACTCGAATAATAGCCGCAGCCAAGAGCGGCAATTTAAAATAAAATCAGCAGCTCTAAATCGTGTAAATACGGTAGTTTAATTTATTTACCTTTCCACAATTGCATCCATAAACTCATCAACAATATCATCATATCTCTGGTTCTGAATCCGCGGTTGTCTTAATCCAATATAAAACTCATCTTCCAACAGTCCCTAGACATATGACCAAATTTCAACCACCGGTATTATGTTTTAATTCATCTGTTTGAACTCACTTTATTATTGGTCCCAACATCCAAAAGCACAGGTAAGCAATGACTGGGATTAATCCCAGCCAATGCTGTGTATAAGGCAAGTTTCCCAACAGGAATTCCCATACCACACGCACCTAGGTCACCCAAACCAAGAATTCTTTCCCCATCAGTTATTACAACAGCCTGCAAAAATAAACAAAATACGCCCGAATCAGTAAATATTATTAGAAGAGAGTTTGTTGACTTCAATTACCTTAACATTTGGTTCTGGCCAATTGCCAAGAATGTCATAAATGTGGCCTGCATCATGAATGCTCAAAAATAATCCTCTAAATTGAAAATAAAGAAATTAAAAATGCAATTAAAAATGCTGTAAATGTTTATACAATCCTACCTTGGTTTTTGAAATATAAGTCCATATTTTTGGCAAGCCAAGCCTACAGTGGGCGTGTAAACAATGGGCATCAATTCCTCCACATTTTCACTCAGTGTTCTGTAGAATAATTTTTCATTTCGATCCTAAAGTCCAAATGTAAAGAGTAAACATAACAATCACTCACACTTTAATCGTCACCTTTTTAATTACAGTATGATTAACTTTATCTCATTAAAATATAGATAAGGAAACAAAAACCTCTTTTCTTTTTAACATAATTAACAAATAAAATGTTTAAAAAAATTGTCACACGTGTAATTCATAAAAAAAAAAAACAAGAGAAAATTTCACAATTGAATGGATGCAGATTATTTTTAAATGTAATGAAAAAATAAATGCCAAGTCATCTTTCTCAAGCGTTACTTTTGCAATTAACCTGACCAAGCAGTATAAACGGAATTCTTGTGAAACATTTCCCCCCTCAGGCTTAAATTGAATTGCACACAAACCTTTTCCCTTCTTTTAATCACATAGGATGTACGTTTTATTTTTTTAAATGTCAAATAATATCGCTGTTTTTCACCTTTAATTCCATTCTTTTAACCGATGTCAACATTTTTATTTTTATACTTTTTATCATGAGAATAAATGACATTAATTACCTGTAAGTTCATTAAATATATGTACTGGTTTAATGGTTCAGAATAACGACGGACGTTGTTTAAAACTGCTTTCACTTGTTCCTCCTGGGTTTTGAAAGCAGCAGGAAGAAGTCCATGAAAGCCTAGCAACTGCCTTTCTTGCAAACTGAAAGCCATTCCCTAAAAAAACAAAAACCAAAAATAGTAATAATTGAAAACAAATTAATAACCTTTTATCAGTACATTTATTTATTTTCAGAAAATGTTATTGACATTAATCGCCGTAAACAAACAAATCAAGATATGACATGACAGTGAAAGAAGCTCATGTTCATGAATCATTTTTGTCAAGTAAAACATAAACACAAAAAGAAAACAAAAGAATATTGATTCTTCAACCTACTACATATTATTACGACTATTTTGGTGAAAATGGATCCAGCTTACCTTGTTTAACTTAGGATCTCTCAGATAATCAATACTCCTAACTAAAGAATGTGCAATTTCTACGTCTCTCATTACACTTTTGGATGAAGTTCCATCTCCAACCGAGTTCATTTTGGCCATGTTAGCTGTGATAGAAGGTGTAGTACCCAGTGTATTGGTATTTCGGAGAAGTGGATCAGCTGTGGAGAAAAACAGGAAATGAGTTGAGGAGAAATCCCTCGATCATTTATATAAGTTATGGTGGCGCATGAAAGTGGCGTGTCGTACACGTCATGTGTGGGCTGTTCACATTGTGATGTAATGAAAGCAATGAAAACGGTTTTTCCTCATGTGTTTGTTACATTTACATTAATCCAATAAAAAATAATGATAAGCTCATGATTGGCACGCACCGATCGCATGCATATCAACGTAAATTAACATCAACATATTTCTTATTTTTATTTTTTTGAAACCTAATGAATGATATAGTCACCCCTTTTGAAAAATCCACTGAAACAATATTACAACAACGATAAACCAAATGATCACGTTTTAGCGTGAAACGCAATAATAAGCTTAGTAAAGATTACATTTTTTATTTTGTTTGAAATTGAGCCAATACTCAAGAAAAAAAATCTCAAAAAAGACCGGGCAACATAAGCTTACAGTTCAATCTGTACATTTCACCTAAGTTTTAGATTTCATCTATAATTGCTACCATTTCCCATATGGTTCAAAAATACATTGCAATTTTATTTCAATATATTACAATGTATTTTGAAATGCATTATGTTTGATAATACACTTGAGAATGGTTTTTGTAATACATTTTTGCATGCTATTGGTTTATAAATGTTACTAAATTTTGTAAAATGTCTTTCGAAATGCATTCCACAATATTAATATTTGTGAAATCTGAATGCATTATTACAATACATTTTATAAAATATTACAAAATGCATTATCTTACAGCTCCGAATAAACGCCGGGGCCGAATAAACGCCGGGGCCGAATACACGCCGGGGCCGTATATATACGCCAAAGCAAAAAAAAAATAATAATAATCGCCCCGGAGCTGTACCATTGGGCAAATCTAAAAATATGTCGCAGAATAAATTTTTTAACCATAAGGGTTTATTCGTCTGGGGGATTTAAAAATTTTAAAAATTGGGCTACACCAAAATTAAATGTTAAAAGTGTCAACATTTTCCGGATGGAATGAACTTTTCTATTTCTCCAATCCAACAGAAACGTGAAATTACATACCATTCAATATTTTATATAAAGCTGGAGTTTTCACCAATTTGTAAATGACCCTGACAAAAACTCACAAGTCAGTGAAAAAAATACATAAAAATATGATAGGGATATTTATTTCATTATTGCAATTACTTTTTTCAATTGCTTGTTGACAACCAGTCAGTACATTAAATGTTCCAGTTGCTGACTCTTAACTAATAATTTTAAAATAATTTCTTGGTTGTCTGTGAGTTTGTTACACTAAAAAGCAAAAAGCACACACAGAAGCTAATTTGAGGCTGTAGATTCATACAGATTATAAATGTGTTGTTGCCATAATTGACCAAGAAAATGTGCTAAATAAATGGATATATAGTTGACAAACATACCAACATTGGCAAGAAGAGTTACAGTTGTCCTCATATCCGTCTGTTGGGGAATCTTTGGCCTAATCGGTTTTAAGTTACTGCATCTGAATACCTCGATTAACTGTTGATCGGTCAAACCATCCTTAGCGAGGCGAGTTATAGCTGTCGACCTATTTTTGTTGTGGGCAAACCTCTGCTTTTTAGTGTCCAAACCAATCAATTCGGCCGCTTCGTTTGTCCATTTCGCTAATTCGTTTTTCCCAATGGGTCTCGTTTTATACCAGGATTTCGACTTTTTATAATCCGGGTTTGGCGTGAGAAAAAGCCGATCGTTTTTCAAACTCTTTGGTCGTTTGTCCATGTAAATTTTAAAAAGTCTCATCGGACAGTTATCTAAATCATTCTTGTTAGGTATAAGCCATTTCGAGTCGCTGTAATTGCGGAAGTCTCCTTGCACGGTTTTTGAAAATATCTGGTTGTACTCGATCCTTCCGGTGTATGCACCAGTGTGGTCAACTTGAGGTTGAAAATCGGTTATCATTGCATCCACCGCTTCGCTTCCTCGCCACTCTAATTCAGTTGATAAAACATGGAAGAGTTTCCTTTGCAGTCCCTTTGGCGTCGCTTCGTCCCACATGTCAAATATTTTGAGTTTTTCGTACAGTGTGAATGGTGTAGAACTTTGTTTTCTTTTCTCCGGTTTCTTTTGCAATTCTTTGCGCTTCGTGTCGCGTGCATCACGAGCAATTTTAAATTCGATATTCTTAAACGGGTCAAACACGCGGCTGTACTCCGTGTAGTATTTGTTCTGAAGAAGCCTGGCTGTTACGTTGAACATTGTTTTCACAACCCCTTCCTTGTATTCCTCGCCAGTACTTTTCCGCATGTTAAGCGCCCAGCTTTGCAAGATTTTTGCTAATTCTTCGGTTCGAGTTGTCGCACTTAATTCATAATTTTTCTCTTTGAGAAATTCCAAGAATTGGTTCCATATTGAATGTTCAGACCTCACGGTGTTGGCGGGTTTTAATATTGTTGCTCTGCTATTTACGTCTTCTATCTTGATGCTTTTCCACAACGAATCGTTTAGCGTTTCCATTTTTTCCGTTTCATCAAAAAAAGACTGAAATTGCTTTTCGGCAGTTTAAAACTGTGTAAAAAAAAAAAATTTAAATAAAAAATTAATAAGAGTATTTTTTTAAAAAAAAATAGGATTAAAAAATTTCCTGATGAAAATCATACTGGCAAAAATAACCTCTAGATCAGTTTATTTATTTTTATTATTTTTTTTAATTTAATTTCTGCAATGCTAGTTAGCTGGAGACTGGCACCCATAACTGAGCAACATTGCACAAACGTGTCTCAAGTTTGGCTTGTTTTTTTGGTCTTGCATAATGTTTTTTTCAAACATCATTCGTATTAATAAATATGATTGATAATACGAGTTAGTTCTGAATAAAATTCATGACCAACTCTAAATTATTATTGATAATCAGCACAGCATTCGTGATATTACTATCGATTATTCTTGTCGACATTCCCTAACCAATCAGGACAGAGTACCGACCAATAAAGCAAAGAAACGATGATAAAATTATCGAGAGAATTTTGGCTTCCATTGCTTTTCCTTTGGCACGAAATGGCCAGGTTTTATACATCTGAATTCTCGCTTTTGATGTCACTATTGGAAATTCAGCCATTACAAGCGATTATTTATTTAGGACAATTTCAAAATGCTTTTTTTACTCATGTTACCGCTGTCATTTCGATCAATGATATGTAATTTAATTGATGAATTAATTTAAAGGCAAAGAAAAGAAAATCAAAAGTTTCTATTTGTCTTGTAATTTTATAAACTTTTATTTCCAACTGTTTGATTAGTCTAATTTTTTTTACATCAAAATCTTAATAAAATTTTTTTAATATAGTAATTTTGGAGCTTATTTCATCAAATTCGTGCTAGCTATAGTGGAAATCTCCTCATGCCGTTAGGTTACCGATTCACACTGAATAGAATCAAGAATTTCCAGGGCTCCAAATTATCGATAATCAGAGTGATAATACCTTGTGCAGTTTGAGGTCGGAATCAGTCTTCTTTCGCGGATCCAAGGCAATACTTGTTGCAAGTGCAATTTTGTTCATATTTCTATACGAATGACCTAAATCTTAGATAAATGATTTCAGTAAAGATTAAATAAAACTTACGATAGTCGGTTTTCGCTGCTGCCGGGGTTTACCAACGAGACAAAAGCAAAACATAAAATTGATTACTGTAACAGTTCACGTTTTCCCCGCTAGATAGCAGTTAGTGTAATGAGGTCTGTGTGCGATATTGTGGATCTTGTACATGTAATAAAAAAAATACTACTTGCCATTTTAAAATGCAGGAAACTAAACAATTTTTTTTTAATTTCTACATTAAATAACAAAATTTTAAATTCGGATAAAAAAATAAAAATTTCTATCCAACTTATCAACCAATCAAAATTGATTCTACGCGGGGTAACCCGAAGATCAACCCTAGAATTAATTCGCGTCACAGAACTTGAACTTGACAGTACTAAAATGGCGGATTTCACCTTATAACGAGCAAACCGTGTTTACGAATGCCGCGAAAGATTAAGTGACTAGCCAAGGTGCTGTAAACTTATGGAACAATTCACATTGAAGCAATGGATGTCCAAACTGATTCAAAATGCCAAACGGCGAAGTCGATGGCCGGAAACACTGTTGACAATGCGGGGAAAGACAGCGAAGAAAAAGAAATTCCGAATGCCGACTTTCAGCGATCGCAAGACAGTACGAATTCATTGCCATACAAAGAGTTTTCTGTAATTTTTCTAGGCTCGTTAACGGCCGAACAAAACTGGACTCATTCGAAATTGTCGTACGTATTAAACGAAATTCGCAGCAGAGGACAACAAACGCCAGTTAAATTGGAAATCCGCGCATCAGTAGTGAAGGGAATTGATGCTCAAACCAAAGATGTTTTATTTGCTCATCATCTCCAATCAATGTCAAGGTTCGCTCAAACAGCGCACGAAAGATGCCTATTTACCTATTTAACTAAGCCAAACCATCACGACACGTCTTCCACAAGCCAAACTTGTTATCTTTTTCTTGCTGATAATGAAAATACGGTAAGATTCCATGAATTACGTAACGTAATGTCCGTTTCGCGTGTGGTTAGTTTTCGATTTTAGACAACTCGATTCTATTATTAGAGATAAGACAAGGGATTGAAATGTACACATAATGCCATTTTTAACATCCTACGTGTATTTTTCCATGTCGTAATCGTCTGTTTGGTTTCACGAGAGTAAATGACTAAAACTCTTTCTATTTTTGTCAACAAAGTTATTAATGCGGGAGGAAAATTACAAAAGGAAAATGAAATACTATAAAAAACAAAAAGTTTCAAAATTATTCAACCTTGAACGTTGAATCTGAAATTGTATTGTACAATAGTACATTTATTAAGTCACAAAAGAATTGAATAAGAAGTGGGCTAGAGTCCAAAGTATACTTTGTATTACATGGTAACAAGGTGAAGAATAAGAAGGAAAAAGAATCGATCTAAAATTGTATCTAGGTTGAAAATATTATTATTATGTTTATTGTTTTTTAATTACTGCAAAATAATGGCACAATTCGAAGTTTTTGCTCGGGTTTTTGCTTACAAAAATAATCTTTGCTCGCCATCTTGCGACAAGAATTTAAACGAATTTATCAAACCGGTTGAATCCGAATTTATTTATACTTTTATTCATATTTGCGCGGAGTCAGACACTGCCTGTCAATGAAATTTTATTATTTAATCACGAAAACAACCCTTTCCATACTGTAGCTGTGTTTCTTAGTCCAAGAGCTAAATTTAGATTGGAAATTCTAGTTCCGTTTAAGTGCGAGTATGCAAACGTGCTGCTGGCGTCAACTGCATGAATTAAGTCTTTGAGCTTTGGACTCGATTTTTCACTTAGCTTAAAAAGAGAGTGAAAGATTATCCAATATCTTAAATGATTCAAAGCCAAACTATGTTAAGTATGAATAGAATTTATTAATGTGTGATTTGCTTCAACTTGATGAGTAACCTTGGCCAACAAACCGGAAACAGCTGATTGACCGCGAAACGGAGCTCCAGCGTCTTTGTAACTGGAGTTGATTAATGTTAACTGACAAAAGGGAAAACAAAATTAAGTGGTAAGATTGCAAAAAGGTAAATTGTCTAACCACGCTATATGTATACCAAAAAAAATCGCTTTTTAAATATACTGTGGAAAAATTCGATTAACTTTGATTATGAACTGATAATTCTCCTTATCAGTCCTAGTTTTAAATCCCACCGGCGAGATTTTAATATTTATTTTGGATGAAAAGTACACGAAATTAATTGTTCTTGTAGTTTATCTCCACACGCACACACACATAGGTAAGCACGTTAATCAACTTTTTAATTTGTAAGAAGTGTTATCGCTTGAAGTAAGAGTGAATTTTAAAGCTCGAGTGTTTTTAAGTTGCAAATTTATGGTGTTTCTAAGTTTAGTTTAATGAACGATACCGTTTTGTAACTTGCCTCAAATAATTTCGTCGCCATTCATTTTTATAAACCTGTGGTTTTGTATATTTGGATTTATTTTTTTAATTTTAATTTTTTTTAGGTTCAAGAAGTGTTTACAGCGATGCAGGAATCGACCCGGGAAATGCAATTATTATCCATTGGTCAACAGCAGCAACAGCTACAACAAACGCACCACATCCAATCTGCCCAAGATGGCCGATCTACCCAACACTTTGAAGTCATGTACGTGGGCAAAATTAAAGTCTCCCATTGCAAAGCTCCACCGACATTCATCGACGAAGCCTTAGAAAAATTTCGACAACACGAATTGGACAAAATACGTATTCGGGCGGCGCAAAATCGCCAACGACACGGAAGTGGAACCGGACCAATGTTGATGATTACAAAACCAAACCACAACACATTTGGCAAAAGTGTTTCGGTGAAGGAAAACGAACTTCGCAAGCAGGTGGCTGCGTTGTTCGCCGGCGGAGACGATTCGCCCGATGAATTGAATAATCACAGCGACGCTGGGAGTGGAGAATCGCTGTTTCCTGGCAACACTTATGGGAATTTGTCGGATGTTTGGAATGGTAATCGCATTAGCGCCGGTTCCACATCACCTGAAGTGCAGAGAGCAAGGAGCAATAGTGGGGACGCAATGAAGCTGAAGGGATTGAGTGGGAGTGCAAATGATATTGCCAGTTTAACGAGAAGACCGAGGAGTGAGACGATCGGAGCGGGAGGCAATTCGGAGCAGAATAGGACAATGTTGTTTCAAATAGGAATCAATGATTTGAGTTTGATCAGTCTCGATAAGAAGTTGGTGATTTTGCACATTTATTTCCCGGATATTTCGCATTGCTCACAGGTAGTTAAATATAAAATGCTTTGTTTTTATTTGGTTAGCGAGTTTATTTTAATTCTCAAATTGATTTAACCATCTGATCAAGAATTTAGGTCAAATTTGTTTAATGTTATTTTAACTGTGTTTATTTTCAGGGATTAAAACACATGGATCACTACGGGTTTATATGTCGGGACGCGAAGAGCAGGGATTGCTACGTTGGATATGTTTTCAAATGCCAATCCACGACTGTTGTAAGTTTAACTAGAAATAAATTTAATAATTTTTTTTTGGGTTTAATTTTAGAAATGCACATCGCAGCATGCCGTCAAACATAATTTTTAAATTGATGTATAAATTTAATTTATAATTTTGTCTCGGTCAGCTAATGATACGTTAATTACTGGTTTTGGTGGCACACATTTAACAGATGTTGTGGGTGTAGCGTGACGCGTTAATAAATGTCGGGCAAAATCATATTTTTACTTGATTTAAACGATGCCAAAATCTACGTAGTGCCTGGTGTTGGAAAAGATTAGCTGCCACTTCCATTATGAATGAAAAACAATAAGCTGCCAATGAAAAGGAAATGAAGTACAATATTTTTTCCTGTTGCCCATTGATGATTGGGCACTGCCACTTTTGTAAGGGAGTTAATTGCAAAATTTTGTGCAGAAACCAGCTGCTACTTTGAGAAATAGTTGGCTTTTTTTAGCAGTAGTGAGAAAAGTGTGCTTTTTTTTTTATTTGTTCATCCATGGATGTGTTTTATCAATTTTTATTAATAATTCCTTTATTATTATTTTAGACGGATGAAATTATGGGAGCTCTGAAACAAGCATTCACCACTGCTGCTCGCGGGAATCATCATAATCGATCACCGGTGCAGAAAGGGCAATATTGCGATACTTGTCCTCTATTTTGGTTCAGCAGATTGTACTCTGAGATAGATGGTATGCATGTGGCTGGATTTTATTTTTTTAAGTAGTTGTTTTTAAATATTGTTTTTAGGTTTGGGAACAAATAAAACACACACAATCTTGGCCAAAGCTGTCGAGGGATTGTCCGAATTGGAAAGAGAGGAGATTAAAGCAAAACTTGAGGTTTGCAACGTTGAGTTTTCAAATAGATGTGTAAAACGTAACACATGTTTGATCGAATTAAAGGGAGCAGAGGTCATTAGTGCGGAGAGCGAGAATGAAATTTTGGTTATGTTGCTTCGAGCTCTTTGCGAAACTAAGCAGACAAAACATCACCACACTGGGGAATTGCTGTATAAAGCTGACGATGTGAACCAAGTAATGTTTAATGTTTGATGGAACTTCATTAAACCGGTGTTGATCTATATCGTGTTTTCAGGTGTTTGTGTCTGATAAGAAGCACAATACTTCTGTGTTTGATGATCTCAAGAAAAAAGCTAAGCGTTCTTTTACGAGTTCGTTTGAAAACATTCTTAAAGTGCAGGTAAAGTTTATTTAATCGTGGTTTTTGTTACGGGTATTTAATAGCGATGTATTTATTAAATAGCGACGACCACGCGACGATTTTCACGACTCGTCTCGAGAAAGAAGTCGCACCGA
Source organism: Strigamia crassipes (assembly GCA_034683725.1). Taxonomy (NCBI): domain Eukaryota; kingdom Metazoa; phylum Arthropoda; class Chilopoda; order Geophilomorpha; family Linotaeniidae; genus Strigamia; species Strigamia crassipes. The sequence continues at coordinate 25,340 of JAQFXT010000226.1, forward strand.
GGGTGACAATCATAATAAACTACACGAAACAAGTCCGTCCTCCGAGCCAATTTTCCGTCCAAAATCGAACAAAGATAATTTTAACGATGTACCTGATTGCGGTAGTGGGGGAGACGTAGTGCCTCAAAGGCGTCCACGCAGCTCCACAGTCGGGGCTACTTCGGACGTTCGAAGGGATTATTCGCGAGATTTGCGTGTCAAGCACAGTCCAATGATGAACATGTAAGAATCAATTTGTGAAAAATTTATTGCATGTAATATTGCGTTTGTAACTCGTAAATCTGCAGAAATAGGAAATGAAAATGTAAAAAGCAAATGTAAATTTAAATTTTCCAATTGCTGGAGGTTATTTATAGTTTTTTTGTTAAATGTAATACGGTGAATGCAACGTAAAGTGAAGTTGGGAATAAATTTGAACAAATAACAGACACAGGAAATGAAAAAAATCTGTCGAAAGTTCACGATAAGCATTATTCATGTGCGTTACTAAGTATTTCACTCTCTATTTTAGATTCATGAAAGTTGGCAATCAATCAAAGACCCCTCCACCAACCGAAGACAATTCACCCGTGCCTGTCCGCAAATTATCCTGGCGTCAAACCATTTTCAACCGAATTGTGTCGCCGCCGAAACCAATATACGGTAAGGACAGTTTAGGATAAATGCGTTTCTACACAAATGCTATATTTTATGGCGACCGCAACAATTTGCAACTTGATTTATTATCGAGAGGAATGGGAACTGGTTGGTCGGCAGTTGAATCTGCTTCCAGAAACGTAAAATTACATTAAGGAAATGCGTATAGCCTAACGTGGTGCAGAGATGGGAATTGCATGTGCAACGTTGTAAGGGAAACCGTCATCTAGGCAAGGTTGTGTTACAACATAGTTTCCTGTTTCATTTTGTTTAAAAAAAAAAAAAAAAAAAAAAGAACGTCTGATGGAAAACACGTTCGGGTATTTTGGCTGATTTAAAACAGATCTGTGCGATTTTGTTGTGTGCGTGTGCGGGTAGGGGCACCATTTTGTTAGTGTTTTTTAAATGCGTAAAACCCAATGTGAATTAACGGCGATTGCAGTATGAAGATGATAGTGAAGCTACGCAGGAAATCCCTGTTTCGGAGAATAACACAAGGTCAAGGTTTGTTTTTTAGTTTGATATTTGAAATTTAAAATTTTATTTTATTTTTGGCGAAATCGATGCGGTTGTTTGAACAGAAATTAATTTTAAAATTTGAAATTATTCTGTTTGGTGCAGGCAGTTGGTGGCTGCTTTAAGTTTTTAATAATCGTTCAATTGAATTGTGGTTAGTGAAAGTTGTAATGGTGAGGTTCAAGGTTGCAAAGCAACAATGTTGCGACATTGCTAGCATTTGCTCGTGGAGAAATAAAACGTGTTATTAAATTTATGTTATTGACCGGTAAATTAAAGTACAAACTGAAACCCGAGGAGTTAACAGGCAGCATTGAGGACTCCGGTAATTAGATTACATTTTATATAAAATTTAATTTTGAAAGCGATAGAAATTTATTCAATTGATCTGCGGGAGTTTTGACATTTTAGCGTCGATACACTCGCAGTTGGTTGTAAACGCGTGATTTCTAACAGGAGGAAACAAAACCCATGAAAATTCATGAAAAACACGCACAACTTTTAATTTTAATTAAAATATTAAATTTTAATATTAAAAAGCGCGAGTTTGGAGTGAGTTTATTATTCACAATTTAATGTTTTGTAACTCTACCAAAGAGAAATCTTAAATAGTTGTATGAAAAATTAATACTCGTTTGATTGTAGTACTTATTTAACCTTAGTCATGTGGTTTCTCTGCTGCATCATACACTTTCTCGTTGTCATGGTGACGCATTTAATCCTCGTGGAGGCGCCGTGCATCCCCGCCAAAGTCATTGCTTGACCCGCTATTGCAGTTTGGTGGTGGTGTCTAATGGAATCCACTTTTTACACATCTCATTCGATGCTGCCATATGGCAATGGATGTGTGAAATAGTACAGAACAATACACAGCTCCCTAGCCGAATTGAGACGGACAGAAGATTTCAAATTAGAGAAGTGCTGCAGTTGGTAAATGATTCCGTTTTTACATTTCAATCAGTTGTTAATTTTGGTATTCAAATGAAGGTTTAACACACATTATGTTGAATTAGTTGGTATTAGTTACATGAATGAACGGATAACCGGTGACATCATATCATTCAATCGATTTTTTTTTTAAAGTTAGAACGGATCTGCAGCTACTGGTTTAAAAATGCAAAACCAGCTGTATAATATATCAATTATGGGGCTTTAACGTTATTTCGTAATGATACTTTAAACGAGCAACTGTTTTGAAGTTACTTATTCATGGGCGTTGCCTTTTCTGCGATTATGAGTGACCTTCGCCGCTCAATTCAACAGGTAGAATTGGTCGATTGGAAACGTGTCATCGTTTTTTCCGTTACGTATTTAATGATTTTCGAAGTTTTCACGTTTATTTTTTTAAATTTGGGTTGAAGTAATTTCTTCTCCAATTTAAAAACTGTTGAACATGCGCGTAAAATTGAATTTGACGGGAATTGAAGCACTTGTGCTGAAATTGTTTATTAAAACCTTTTTGCAGGTATTGATGAAAGCATCTCAAAAGCTGCTGATGGTGGTTTCGACAACTTTTCTTGCGAGCCTAGATCATCCCATTGTTTAAGGGCATTATGGAAAAAAGCCATCATGGAGCAGATTTTGTTGATTAGGATGGAGAAAGAGAACAGAAAACTTAAAGGTGAGAAATGTTTTAGAAATGTCTTCATTTTGCAGATATTTAAGTCGCACGTAATATTCTTTAAAATTTATTCCTAAGTAAGCAGCAGAGCTTTACAACACATGGTCATTCTCTGGCTGTTAAGTGTCTGCAGTTCATTATTCTGCTTCTTTAGGACTTCATACTGAGTACTGGGGGTAAGACTGGTGTATTTAACAGCTCGAGGATGTCCAATTAACTTTGTTATTTACTTCCGAAATGAATTTGCGAATTTTACTGGAGAAATTGCAGACAGAAAACAAACTAATACTATATATAATAATATTTTTTTAATTGTTTTATTTGTATAGCGAGCCAAGATGCGTCAATTAGTAAAAGAATGAAATTGAATTATGAGGAAATAACACCATGCTTAAAGGATGTTACGAAGGTTTGGGAAGACATGTTGGCAACTCCAGACCGACCTCGAGCGATTTTAGAGAGACAAAAAATTGAGGATGCTGTAAAAGCAGGTGAAAATTGGATTAGAAAAATTGATAAAACATTTTAAATTAGGGGGAAAAGATTTTTCAATGAGAAAATGACTCGGCATAAGTTGTTTCCTGGGGAATTGGTCGATAAGAAAGAAAGGAATTCTAGTAATGAGTTTTTTTCTTTGCTTATCTTAAACTGCGTAATTTGAAATGCAAGTTTGTAATATTAAATCAACATTTTTTAAATACTAAAATTTAAATAAGCTGCTTAATGTAATCGCGTAAATCCTATTATATTACTATGGTAATGATAACGTTCAGTGACATTGACTCTGGCCTATTGGAACTAATGCGGAATAATTTACTCGGTCAGATTAATTACGATTTATAGAGGTACTCTGATTTCAAACGAAGCAACATACTCTCAAAAAGCAGAGGCGCTTTTTGGTGAATACATATATATGAAATGATAAAAAAAAAAAGTATTAAAATCCGCTTGTTTAGCCGTCAAATGATATGAATTCAACCAATGGGAGTTTGTTGCTTCGTTGGTCAACAAGAAGAGAAATGAAATTATAAATTCCAAGTTGGTGCTCTTGGTTTTTATTTTTTTAATTTTCTTCTACTGTCACAGTACCTGCCTGACGTTTGTAATTTTGCTGGTTGGGGAATTGATGTTGATTCTACTCGGAATTTGACTGAGAACCTGAATGCAATTTCACGTGTGAAATGGCTGTCATGTCAAGTGCTGCACGACAAAATTTCCTGAATAATTTAAAACTTAAAAAAAAAAAAATGGTTGGTACACGGAATTTAATTCGCTTGACAAATGGTTTCCTTGTTTTATTTTTGACACGACAAGGTTCAAATTGCTGTTTGCATTCTATTATTCACCACTAGATGGCAACTGTAGATCAAGGGAGCATCTTCCTCGCTAGAAAATGTGATAACATTTGTTTTATTTCTTTTACTTTAATGTTCACCAAAACAAATAAAGAAACAAAACGAGACGACGTTGCGTGAGCAACTGTTTTAAAATGTAATAAAAAAAAACTTTTTAAGGTGTTCCAAGATACAAACGAGGCGAAATCTGGCAACTTCTTTCCGAACAGCAGCAACTTAAGAAGGAAACTCCTGTGTGCAAAGATGTAGATCTTACAATATCGTATGAAGAATTGCTGCGACAATTGACTTCGCATCAACATGCCATTTTGATTGATTTAGGTAAGCAAATTTTTTTTTAATGATATTTTTAACAACTTTACCAATTCGAAAAGCAATTGTTGCTGAACTGACGCACTGACGTCTATCTCCTTTAAACGTTTGAAACTTTAATTTTATCGCAGTTCTAAGCTCTCAAATACTCGTCCCATTTATCACCAATAAATCCCTAAATAAATTGCACCAGCAGTCGGTGTTTAACGAAACTTATATACGCTTTGAAATACTGGTTTTTCTCACTAGGGGAAATACTCCATATCTCATTAATAATAATTGGGATAAACCACGATACATAAATTCTACACAGGAAAATTATTACCGAGTCCAGAGCTGGCCACAAAGGGGGTGCAGCGGGTGTAAGGCACCCGGGCCCCGGGCTATGCATGGGGCTCCAGAAAAATAAAACGAAAAAAGATGAAATAAAAATCACGAACGAGTTTTCTCAAATACAATTTTTTTTTTAGTTTATTTTATTCATACTCTTTAGAAATAATAATACTATTATTCAGTTCTTTACAGTTCATTGCGGATAAGGGTTTTTCATTTTTTTAAAAAGATATAGACGGTCATGTGTTATTGGCAATACGATAAGTGAATGTTAAATCCTGAAGGTGTGTCATGTTCAGGTTTTATTTAATATGCTAAATGCTCTTGGGTTTTTGTTTGATCGGGGTGTATAAATATTGATATTTTTTCCTCTAAATGTTGGTTTCGTCTAACATTCCATTGCATTCAGTTTAGTGCTGGGTGCTGGTGTTAGGCCATTAATTAAGATTAAATTGTCAAATTTTTTATGGGTGGTCTGTTAAAGCGATTTTTACTGACAACTTTTTGATCGCTGCAATTAGTGGAAGAAATTAAACTCTTTCTTTTACAACTCCGGATAAATTGATGCAATAAAAATTTGACATCATGGTTTTTTTTTTACCCCATTAAAAACAAATGGAAAAAAATACAAGATTGACCTGTTCTCTGATCCAATCCGAGAGAGTAATAAATAAAATTGGAAAAAAGTGCTATTAATTACCAATAGATGCCGCTACGTGTTGCAGAAAGAAGAAATAATTAAGGATTTTTTCCTCCTCTATCTCTAATTAGAGATGGATGTTTTGATAAGAACGACCGAGGCAGAATATTAAGAACAGTGTCACTTCAATTTATTGTGCACCTTGCACAATAAATTGAAGTGACACTGATATTAATGTATGGATAATTGCAAGGTGACTGTGGTAAACCAGAAAAGAAAAGAAAAAAGTTGAATGCAGACTGGTGTGCAGAGAGGAGAAGATATCCGTGTAATTGTGCAGTAATTTATAATGACCTGTAATGTATTGTGATCCTGATCCATTCTAGTCCACTTGTTTTAACTGTTTTTGCCAGTTTGGGCTGTGCAGTAATAATAACATTTTATATGTTTTTGCGCTTTTATATCACAAGGACGCTCAAGATGACTGGATTTTTTAAAATCCTTATCTCTAGCGTTGATGATTTTACGGTTTGTATGTTAATGTTTGAAATGTAAGATAACGCTTTCTTGGAAGAAAGTTATTTGACTTAATTTTTTTTTTCTTTCTTTCTAAGGGAGTCAGACAGATTGATAAGCTGCACCTGTGTAACTCTCCCTATGTGAAAAATTAAGATTTTAATTGATTGGTCCGAGTTTGTATGAGATTAGCATGTAAATGTACTAGTTTAATGCTCTAATTACACTTAAAAAAAATAATTTTTTGTTGTTTAATTTATGTAGTGAATTTGGTGATTTCCTTGATCAATTAACAGTAGGTGCAGTCGGTTTACTTAATGAAAGGTTACTTTTTTCGTATTAATTTGGTTTATCTATAAAATCAATAATAAATTTAAACTAAGGATGAAATTGATGATTAAACAGCTGCTTCAAATTAGTTTAGAGATTTTTTATTTGAAAAATCCATCAGTTTTTATTAATGGATTGTTCAAATGTCAAATTGTAGTATTTGACTTAAATATTTTTTAGTCAAGTGCTACAATTTAATTCTTTTTTTTGAAGAATTATTAAAATGGCTGCCAGTTTATAAACACCAAAATATAGGTTACTGGTATATTTATTTGATGAAAGTACAAATTTATAGCGCCCAACACTTAATACTTGTTTTTAAGTGTCAATTCCGCATCTTTACTCGAAACAGGAAATGCAAAATTTAAGTTATTTCTTCTCATGAGTAATGTTGATAACAAAATTTCTGAAACAGTTACATTTACCTATTTTGAAGCAGTATATTTACTTTTCACAACAAAGTGATAAATTTGAGGTGTCAAATTTACAGGTTTTGTTTTATTTTTCTCATTGAGTAAATCGTCTTCCTATTTTGCTGCATTTTTACTTCCATCAATCGCAGTCCAACTCGTACCTAATTATGTCCTCAACCGGACAGGAAAACTAGTCCCTACAGTGGAAGGGAGGGGAGAAGGAAATGTTTATTAGGAGTGAGACTATGGAGCAGAAAAAAAAATTAACGTTGATGAATTTTCTCGCTTATTGATTAAGTGTTTCTTCTTCATAAATCATCATCCTGGTCGCTACAAGGAATAGAAAACCTCTATATAAGAAACAGCTAATTACAAATCGCAGTGAGTTATGTCTTGATGAGAGAATTGTGCAATGGCCCCCGGTTTTAGGTTTTGATTTTTAATAGGTAGAAGAGCTAAAATACCTATACAGGACGCGAAATGATTTCATTTTAGATGTTCCTGTAGTTCATCAATGAATTATTGGTGATTTTGGGTCGTGTGGAGTTAATATGCAGATTGCAAATACCTCTAATTATTACTAATTAGGACAAGTAAAAGTTTAAAACAATGAAAAAAAAGATTTTTTGAAATGCGAGATCAAAATCTAGAACTTTGCGAAGAATAGCTACAAGCGTATACCCGTGGTGCATTGCATCATTAACAAAATATATCCGACAAAAAACTGCTTTAGGTATAAACTAATTTTTTTTGAAAAAAAATTTAAATTAGTAGCAAGATTAACTCTGAGTGCACTTGACCTTTAGTGTGATAAACAGGGCTAGTTGTGGTGCCATTTTGCATTTGATTAAGAAAAAGGCTTTTTTGTAAACAATCTTATTAGTGGCAAATTTTAAATAATTTAAATGGAAAGTCGTTTTGATAACTAACTAAAGGTTTATACTAGCTGCATTTATTTAACTTGCAAGTTAAACATGTTTTGTTGTTTAAATGTCGTGCGCATATACAGTACACTGGACTGAAAATAGACTAAATTGGTCGCCATTTTTCGAACTAGATCGAGACAGGCGGTTTAAATGTGGTGTTTAAAATGTTGTTTAGTCTAAAATCATTGTTTCTCAACCCATGAGTTGCAACCCACTGGTGGGTCCACGAGCCGATTTTTGTTGGGTTGCAATAGCAATGCGATTCTATCTACAACTTGTAGCATTGATTAGTCATGATGTCCCCCTCCTCTCAGAATAAACATTTTTTGGTTACGAGATGACTTTTTCTAGCTAATCAATAAGTATCATTGAACGCGCCGGGGATGAAGTGGGTCATGATAGATTGCTTTTCTAAAAAATGTGTCGTAATGTTAAAAAGTTTGAGAACCCTCTTGGTCTAAATTATATCTTTTATGAATGCACTTAGTGTTAAATTACCACTTATCAATAAAGTCACAAGCATTGATAAATTGCAATGTCCTCTCTTTGTAATTCTTGATTGTATTGCAGTGTAGTGATTTTATATTATGGTAACTTTGTTTCCTATTAATTATTTACTTCAAAACTAAATTTTGTAAAAAATATTATGCTAGTTAAAGTTCTTTGCAAAGAACTGTTTTGCTCCTGTGAATTATGTATTTTGGAACCATAGCATTAATTTAGAAATATACAGACATGCGCTATTGGAAGACCATAATTTTCTAGTTTCTAACATCATTTGACACACTAGGTGGAGTGGAACAAAAGGAAATCGAATTGAGAAAATAGAAATCCATTGACTGGTTTTTCTTTGGTGGCAAATGACACCAATTGACTTCGCTTTGCATAATGACTAACGGCCTCGAGCATTGCTTTACCATAGAGTTCCCTGTACTTTTCAGTCATTTGATTAGGTAGTCATTAATGGTGCGTAATGAATACTTTGATGATGGGAATGGCCACCAGGAGTAGGCCCACCCCACGCCCTGTAAAATTCTTCCTTATGGCCTTAAGGAGGGGCCGTGCAGGCGCAGGCAAAGAACAATAAATTTCAAGACGGTCTCGTTGCATATATTCAGTATAAAAATTTGAAATTATCCGTGACAAAGACCTTGAAATACAGTAGAGCTGATGGTAAATCACCACCTGCGCATTCCAACACGCACCTAAAAAGTAGGCACTTAAAGATAACTCCACCCTTTGTTATGTTGTGCCGGACTCGCAGCTGTAGGTGGAAGAAATTTTATTTTCCCTAATTAAATAATAAATATCTCTGCTACAAGTTGCGTTGTCTGATTTTTGCAAGATTTAGAGATTTAACCATACCGTGCAATATGAATAGTTTTGAAATACATTTTTCCCCCAGATTATTTTGTCTATGCACATAATACATAGCTCAGTACACAATTTGCTGGTAGAATTTGCACAAACTAGTTCATTTTTACATTACAAGTGAGTTATTTCTTTTTCTCATTTTCATTTTTTTTTCATAAATGAGAGATAGGGTTGAGTAAGAAGATGATCCTGTCTGTAATCGTGACAGGTTAGAGGTCAAGTTTGTTACGATAGTTGAATAAATTAAACGAGGCCATATACTTCTTGACAAGCAGAAAATGTGCCGAATACCTCATTAGGTCTTTCATTGCTCTTTTTTTTGTGTTAATTGCTAATTTTTCATCTTTTCCTTGGAAACCTGTTTTTTTTTTTTTTTTTTTCTTTTTTTTTTCTTTCTTTTTTTGTAGCTTAGGTGTGTGTGACAGTTTGGTTCAATTTTGTTTTCTCCATTTTCCACTCCTACTGTGTGGCTGTGGTCGGTTATTTAAATTAAAGTTAATTTTTAATACGTCTGCTGCTGTCTAACTTGATGAGTGAAATGAATTAATTCAAGGACCCTGATAAAAGAGAAATTGTCCAGAATGGTTGTTTACACAAATCAAATGTTGTAAGCAGAATGTTCTTAGTTGCAAAAAGGTTGACAGTGATTTAAGTAGGGTCTGAAACCACTTTGAAGTGTACGTGCAGGTGGTATTAAGTCGGTGTGACACCAGGTGTGGGAGTGGGTGGGCAGAAGATGATCATGTTTGTTGTCATTCCACTTTTTGAAACTGTGTCCTTGTCACCTGGTCACTTACCTGCAAGATGAAAAGATTAATTTCTATGCGAGTTGATCTTGCTTGTACTACCTGTGGTGAGTGTAATTAAAAAGTGTAAAAAATGAGTTGGAGGGTGACAGGCGAGGATGCCACACGTTTGTTACTCACCCATTACACAGACAAATAAAAACAGTAATGCCCGCCCATTGTCAATAGATAAGAATGGTGGTGTGGTCGGTAATTGGATCCTTTTGATGTGATGTACAGATTGATAATTTGATTGATTGTAGAATCAATAAATGCAGTCATGAGTAACAGGAAAACAATCAAAGGACGAAGCACTATAGGCAATTTATTGAAAACAAAAAAGTCGATATGAATAAACTACAACAAACTAACAAAAACAAGAAAAACATTAATGTGGCCGGTGTGAATGTAGCAAAAAGAAATATCTGATGTGTAAAACACTAGCAGCTTATCCTATAATAACATTAATAGTTTTCTAATGATTTTCTTTGGTGTGATTTGGGGTTTAATTTTGTTTTGCAAGGAGTAAAGTGAACGTGCTGTTCTACTGTCTGAAACACTAGATATTGTATCAGGACCTAACACATAAACGGTGAAGGCAAACATTCAGAAGAAACTTTGTTTGCCACTCATCCGTGTCCACACAATACAGTAAACACCAATTATCTGAACTAATTGGGGACATGGGTGTTCATAAAACGGATTTGTTCGCTCAGTTGGGCTTTAGAAGTTTATGTACTTATATGAAAATGAAAATAATTTTTTTTTTATTTGTTATCAAGTTTTCTTTGGTACCAGACTGACATAAGTGATATGTGGATAGCACTTATATCAGCCTGTAATACGACCACCGTTGTTCGGATAATCGGTCGTTCGGATACTCTATACTGTACATATTTCTGACAACAGGATAAAACAGAACTACAACATGATTTTTCTGTAAATTGTTTAGAGGAGAAAAGCTTGTAATATTTTTTTTTAAAATCTTAATTAAAATATAATGCTGAAAACTGATATAGTTCAATGTTGCTAGAAATTTCTGGAAGTGGCGCGAGTGGTAGGTGTAGCAGGTGCAGCGCTGCCATTAGAGACAAGGTAGCGACACTACCTTTTTAAGTAGCCGGCCCAACCCTGTTATATATATTAGTAAAATAAGGTGGTTTGGTTTGGCTTTTATCACTCGTTTTATTGTCAAATTCTTCGTTTCTTAAGTTTATTTGCACAAATTCAAGTTCCCCTGGTATTAAAATTAATTTATTGAAGTCGACGCTTGCAATTGTTGATGTTAATTATAATAAAAGGTTATTTGTATGTATGTGATACGACTCGGGTATATGGAATGGCCTTATCTCGGATTGGTCCAAGCGCACTTTGCAAGAGAAGTTTGACAATTTTGAGTGCGATTATTTCCATCCAAATGTGGAAACTTTTCACCTGCCAGGGCATTCACCTGGCAATTGCACAGGCTCCAGTGGTGTATGGGCTGCGTGAAAAGATACTTTGCCCCGGATGATGAGCCTTCAGTCGCCTCCACGCCTACCTGGTCGCCCGAGGAGTTTGGCAAATTCTTGCATGTGTTAACCTCCAAAGGGCTTCCTCGTGGCATCCAACAACCATCTGATCATTACCTCGTCTCTCTGTGAAGCCTTTGTAGTTGCCAAAGGTGCGAAAGAGGTGGTTTCATTAAGGTCGAAAATCACGCATTTTAAAGATTGATTGTCCTTCCAGGTTGAAAATTAGTTCCTGTTAGCAGCACTTGTTGCTCCTACTTGTATGCAACACTGGCTGCATCAAGTAATATTGATTTGCTGCCAAATGGGGTCTTTGCACGACTCAACTTGCGTTTACAATTAGAGCAAGACAAGTGCATGTGCGCGGCTGTGGTGATGCGAGAATTAATAATTATTGAGTTCAATGAAGGCGGTGTGGGACATTTTAAAGTGGAAAAAAAAAAAAAATCTATTTGATGTCAATAAATGGGACGAGAGTCCTTCAAAATAAAAAGAACATTTTTCGCGAGATTTTTGACCTTTCAATCTCGTTTTATGCCGCTGTTGCAAACACGAGTTTGAATGGAAACATTTTCGCGTGTTTAGGGACGAACAAAGTTGGATTAAAGTCCGTTTCTGATTGCTTTTTATATTCAATTGTGAAATGTATATAAAGTAAAGGAAATGGTTTCTGAAATTGAGATTCTTTCTCGGGCCAAAAAAAAAAAAGAATGACACATCCCGGAAGACTTTTTTTTCTGCATACTCATCTTTTCACCGTGTTTTAACATCTAAAGATTCCTCAACTCTTTCTTTACTGGGTCACATAAAATGGTAATGTACGCCTGTTGGCCTAAGACAGTGCACATGACCCTTCACCTATTTCTTTTATGTCAGGGTCCACCACGTGTATGAGTTAACATTTTTTTACGTCACATTAATGCCCTTCTTATTTAATCTGAAAGTTAAATTTTCGTACGATTTGTGATTTTTTTCGTGAAAAAAGGGTGCTGTACGTACATTGGCCTAAAAACATACGAACATTTTCATTTGCTTTCTTATTTAACCTAAAAGTCTCAATTTTTAATACAAAAAATGTGCACAAAATGAAAATAATAAAAAAAAATATTTTAAATTTTTATTTAAAAAATTTTTTTTTTAGATTAAAGTTTAAATAGAATCAAGTTGATATAAATTAGTTATTTATGATGGGTGGTGTAGAAATTGAGTGGTTTTTTTCTTCTTTTTCTTAGATTGAAATTTAAAGGATGATATGATCTAGATTTATTTTTAATTTTTTGAAGGATATTTATACAAAGTTAAAGCCAAAGGGAAAACGTCTAATTAACATTTCAAAAATACATTTGAAAAAGTTTAGTTCATAATAAAGGACTTGTCAACCATTTTATTGCTAAATTAATTATATTCATTACCATTAGCTTAGTATGGTGATTGGATATTTTTACATAATTTGTTTTTTATTTTCAAAGAAATATATATTTTTTTTTTTGAGTTTATTTCTAATTACCTTTTGCTTGTTAATTGAAGACGCAAGTTGAAACTGTAAACAACCGGCGTGTCATGACTTAATCACGATTTCACCAAGAAAAAAAGGTGAAAAGTTTGGAAAAAGCGAAGCCTACCTTGTGTGTACTGTGTATAATTGGAATTATTTGACCACAACCCTCTTTAATTTGCCCCTCCCTTTAAAGGAATGTATTAAATCTTGTTAATTTGGCCCAAAATGAGGAAAGTAACTCAAAATAATTCCCAACCTTTGTCATTAATTTGAGTCGTAAAAATATTTATTTATTCAGTTGAAGACACGTGAATCAATTTTCAAGCGAGTTAATAAAAAGTTACGAGTACATTTTAACTTGTAACACCCAAGTGGACTCATCTGAACGAGAAAAAAAATATAATGAGGTATTAAAAAAAACAACAACCCCAAAACCATAATTTATAAATTATTGGTTCCATCTGATGTAATAAACGTGAACATACCATTAATTTTTTTTCATTTTCACATTTAATGTAAATGAATGTTATAATTAAAACGAAATGTTTGTCATAGCTGCAGGTTTATCTTTGGCTTTTGATTTATCTCCGGTGTAAATTCGGTATCTGAGTTCGTTATCAGAGATGGGAAAACGGAGCCGTGTTTTTAAATGAGATATGATCTTGTTATCGAGTAAGTGGGTTAATAGATTGAAGATGACCGTCCGCCATTACATTGTGTGATGATGCGAACCATGGGAACGAAATGGAAAACGAAAGTGTGGCCCGAGATGTCCTAGTTCCCAGCTTCGGCCGCAAGAGGGGTGAGTTTTGGGCCCTAAGGGCCAGCACGCGCTGTTGTGGGTGGGTCTCGCATGATTGTATAATAAAGATGGAGTTAACAGCGGGTGGAGTTAAGTAATGTAATGGCTATAAAGAGGCTGATTTGCCAAAGGGTGTTGGCAAAATTTTTTTTTTTTTTTTTTTTTTTTTTTAATAATATTAAAATTGGCCTGTATTGAGAATTTGAAAAAATGACCAAATTGGTGCTGGGCATTTTGACTGTTTGTCTAAATGGGAAGGTGGTTGAGGTTCAACCAAATCGGCTTCTGTTTATTTGAAAAGAGAATGATAAATATTGGATATTCGTTTTAATTAGTTGAAATATGGTGTATGCACATGGTTTTGACACAAGGAGGTTAAATGTCGGCTAGACCAATTGACCGATTTCAGTGAATTGAAAAATTGAAAAATATGTTTTTACTTTTTTTTCAATTTATTTATATTTTTTGGGAGGTGTGTTGCCTGAAGCTGGTCGAAAACATGATGGAAAACCGCATGACTGACACTTATTAATGCAATAAGGTGGCGTTAATATTAAAACGAGTCAATTTTTCACTCCTCCGTTGCCGGAACCAAGATTTATTAGACAAGTGGGGCTATGTTTAAAAAATAAAAAATTACTTTTTGTTATATATGTTAGAAATGTTTATTATATCCGTATTTCAAACCTGAGCTAAAAATTTGAATTATTTCCTATATTGGCAGAAGCTATATTGGCTTGTAAGTTCTGCTTAACAGTGATAATCAAATTACTTGTAACAACTTAATAAACTAAAGCAGTTGTGACATCATTTCTCAAACGTCTCTGCTGGTTTCGAAGGACGATATTCAATCAACTTCAACAGATCCACCCGGAACTAGATTTCTACTCATTTAAAAGTCAAAGAATGCAAGTGTAACTTTTAAATGTGTAGATAGACATCGAATTTGAAACTTCCCCATTGTCCTATGCATTTTATTTTACGAGGAAAAAAAAAGAAAAAAGCAAATTTGAAACCGCTTGTGGTGGTTGGTGGTTGGTTAGTAAGTAATAAAGACCATTGCGGCCTTAAAAAGTAAAATTAGAGATGATTGTGCTAAGTCTGCTATCTTCATGCAAACACGATATGCATGTGAAATGTTTCATAAATATAGTTGTCGGGTGAGGGTGAACACGTCTGGTTCTAATATTTGTTGAATCCTGCCCCATGCTCTTTCTCTTTCAGGTTATTTATATGCGCAAAACAAAAGGACCTATGAGTAAATTGTAGTTTCATAGCTGGTTTACATGGGCTGATATTTGTTTAGTGAGCGTGTTCTACTGCTCTTAAATCATGAGTAAAGAAACTGCCGCATGTATGCAAGGATCCTTTTCTGCATATACTTTTTTTTTTTTTTTTTTTTGCTTTTGCAGCTACAAGCGGGATTTTTTTTTTTTTTCTCATTAAATTTCCAGACACGAAACAAGGTGAAAAATTACGAGGGAAAGTGCAGCTTGTCGAATAAAATGCACGTTTGAGCTGTTTAGGCAAAAACAATTTGTTGCTTTTTCTCGAGCAGCGCAGGTGAAGCGATTTTTGATTGTCAAAGAATGTGATTTATGTTTTTGAATTTTGTTTGTGTTAAGCTTGCATTAAAATGGCGATTAATTTGAAAGAAATTTACGGGTTCAATTCTGGAATTATGTAATTGGATTTAGTGGAATTTTAAGTCGCAAATACCATTTAACAAATAAATTGTTGCGCACATTTTTGCATTTAAATTGCGTTTTGCAGTTATAAATACTTGGGACTAAATTAAAAGTTTGAAGATAAAAGGTTACATACCACACATTTGTATTGCATAAATTGTGCCTTTTTTTAGTGTTGTAATGATGTCAAATCAAAATGCTGTAAACAAATGTAATGATGCATCTTTAATGGTACTTGGAATGCCACAATATTGTTGGGTTGTAAAGCAACGATTGGTTGGTCACGTGGAGTTTGGATGACACATTTACAACTGCAAAAAAGTTTCCACAAACCTAGTTATATAAACTTTTATGAAGGGGAATAAATTTTGGTCGTCAGGGTGCCTAACCTCACTCTACACACCCAAAGTCTGGAGTCAGAGGTCACGTGGAATAAGGAAAGAGTTAAAAAATGGAAATTTTCATCAAAAAAATATTCAGGGGGCAATTAAAATTTTATGTTTACATCACTTTTTTTTCTCCAGCAAGGGTGAAGAAGGTCGGTCTTTAAATGTTTGAAAGAAATGAATACTTTTTTTTCTTCTTCTTTTCTTTTCTTTTTTTTTTTTTTTTTAAATCCAAACTGAGAATTTGAACATTCGATGGAATTCCAAGAATTTTTCAAAATTATTTGCAATTTGTTTTGATCGGTTTATTTTACTCTGCATTTTAATTTAAGTTTTAAGGGTATCACCACCGTGATTGATTAAAACATAAATTAAGTCTCAATCGCTTGAAAAACCAAGCAAAACGACCGCCCAAGTGTCCACGCCGGATAGAAATTTCCGCCCTCGTCACAAGCGTACAAGCCACGAATATTTTAGCCAGAATTTGTGAAATAAAAATTTAATGGTTTTTCACATTTCCCCGCGTAATTTTAAGTTTAAAAACAAAAACTAATCTAATTTCAGAACAATACACAGTAATAAGGGACCTTTAACCCTTGCACGCAATAACCACTGTTGTCTGTATGATTGTTGCGTGGGCAATGGGAGGTGGGGCTGTGAGGGCGGGGGTCAGTGGCGTGTAGCATGGCAAATGGTTTTGGTGAGGGCTGTGAACCCTTTGTCTCCATGAACTCAAAAAGTCTTGAATAACTTGGGTCAGGTTCCCATGATAACTAATGATTCACTGTGCTGCCAACAGGTGACCAAAATACTAGACCGTTGCACTTTTTTTTGGAGAAATAAAATCTTTTTTTTTTATCTCGAGGCATCAAAAATTGGAGTAGGTGATACGACTGGGGAAATGAGTTGTTTAATTTGCCACTAGTCGTCGTTAGCGAGTTGCTGGTGTTGATTGCATTGCACGGCACGTTGGTGTAATTACCGACTGAATTAAACATCACATTGATCAGTTGCAAGGAACCAACGTTTTCCAGAATTGTCTTTAGAACTAAGAAGCAAGTGGACAATGTTTGATGGCGATCTGCTGTGGTTTTGCATTAAGTTTCAATTCTGGTGGCTGCAGTAAGTCGAGTTACAGTGGCACAGAATTCATTTCCGTCTAAATGTTTTCCTGAAGAAATAAAGGCGCTAAACTTTAAGGGAAAAAAACAAATGTAAACAGAGCGCTTTTGAGTTGAAGAATGTCTACAGAATTGTCTGATCACACTTTATTTAGTGATGATTTTTAGCAGACATAATTTTGCTTTATGGTAAAATTTAATTCAAGTTTTATTTTATGAGAATTAATTAAAATTTCAGCTTTAAGGAACTTGAATGCAACTTTAACATAATTTACAACTTCAGGTGATGATAAGCGATTTTTTTTTTTTCTAAAAAAAATTATTATTTTTTTTATTATTATTATTATTTATTATTTATTATTTATTCCATTTACATGCCGAATCCATTAGTGGTTTTTTATTTTAATTTTTTGTTATTTATATAATAGAATGCATACGATAAGGTATGGACTAATTTCGAAATTAATTTTCAATTAGTTCATTTTTTTAACGATGAAAATTACTTCTAAGTTGTTAGCAATGGTTTTTTAAAAGATGGCCTCGAATCGTCTTCAGAATCTCGAATCAAGATTTTTATATGAAAACCTGTTTAAAAATAAATGCCAAAAAATTGTGATGACTCTGACACATCTTCGGGTCACTTTAGAATGACGTGGGTGGAGTAGGAATGAGTAGGTCACGAAGGCAGAGGTCGTCTTCTCATGGGGATCCTCAAACATGGGTCATTGAACAAGGGGCGCGGTCATCATAAAGCGATACATGGTGCAATTATAATTTGATCCGTCGACTTGAAACAAGGTTTTGAATGTAGAATGAATTTTTTGAATATTTAAAAAAGAAAAGAAAAAAAGAAAAAATTCACTCTCAAACTCCCAATTTCCAAAACATTATAATAACTTACATGATTTAATTTCCCAACATTTACATTCGTATAAAGTAACAAGGTGACTTAGTGATCTAATTTAATTTTCGCAAAAAAATAAAAAAATAAAAAATAAAAAATATTTTTATCTGAAAAGCTTTTGGCAAAATGAGCGTCTTGACTTTGGTTTTCATCCTTAGAATGATCATCCTTCAATTTTTTAACCTTGATTTTTATGTTGATTCAGACGAGATTTGGCCGAGATTTAACTGATTTTATGTATGTATTCAGTTGTTTTTCTTTGTTTTCTTTTGTTTATTTATTTTGTATACACAAAGATGAAGTTGATGGAATCTTGTGCGATTTTAATCGATTTATGTGCGATGGTCTTGTTTTTGTCCGTTGTCCTTCCTACGTTAGCAGTAAATCAGCCAAGGTCAGCGTCAGTCACAGGCGAATAATCTACACAAAGGAGATTTATGCCTTAATGTCACTACCTCCAGCTGTTCGGTTTCAAAGCAATTGCAGCTTCTGGTTTTCTGAACTCTCTCACGAATGAAATGCGAGGGGATCAAAGGATTTTTCAAGCTTACTAATTGTCATTATGCAATCACGTGATTTGCCTCATCTGGTTTATAATAATTTTTATTATTCGTTCTTCTCCTATTATTTTTATCTCCTTTTCCGTTCCTTTTCTTTCCTTTTCTTCCTCCCTCTCTCCCTTTCTTTCTTTTCTTGATTTATTATACCGCAGATAGAACCACACCAGTATCACCACTGAGATAACATTTCCACGAAAACCACACACTATTTTCTCAAATCTAACCCTAGAAGATAGACAAAATACCTCGACTATTTTATTTTATTTCATTTTATTCTACTTTATTTTTTAATATCCATTTGCACCCATGCTGAGATGATGGAATTTATTGGCGCGCGATATAAGGTCACTTTCTTTTCCATTTGCTTTGGTAAATTGAGTCCTTGGAAAAAAATTCATTATAAATTCTAATTTTCCTTTATAAATTCGATATAAATTAAGCGTATTGAAATTTAATATTTTACACATTATGTATGAACAATGATACTTTTCTGAAGAGGGGCTCAGAAAAAAGAAAACCTTAAACAAATCACGGTAAATAAAGTCAAGGGAAACGAGACCGTGATTTAATGGAGGTCTGAATCTTTTCCACCGCCACCTGTAGGCGGGTTAGGTGTTGACTTTACACAGACGAGATGTGCACAGAAATTCACCTTAATTGCACCCTATTTTTTGATGCAGTGCAATAAAATTTTATTTCAGCATTATTCAATTCACATAATGATAATAATAAAAATAATAATAAAAAATATTTTTATTTTTTTTCATTCGCATTCTTTCATTTTGCATCGTTTTTCACTTTCTAAAACATTTTTACCCTTTAATTTCTCGCCTTCTTCATGACGTGCATCGCAATAACACAAGGTCCGGTTCCAACGCTTGAACCATGACCCCTGCCCACTCCAGGCTCTCTGACAAGCGAGAGCCTGGGCGCGTCTGCGTGCACTGCCCCACCCACTCCCAGCCACGCACCTTCTGCCCCTGCTCCAGGCTCCGCATTCCATGACACACTCATAGTGTACTCGAAAATTACTAGCTCGGCTTCTCTCGTCTTTTTTTGGGGGGGCTTATCTCTTCTCGTGACGTGATATACAATGCAATGCAACGGGTTTGATGGGAGCTTCGTGCAAGAATAGTCGAAGTTTGCAAATCACTAATAATTTACAGCGAAACGTAAAAATTTGGAACGAGAGAATTAAAAAGTACAAATTCTTTGGTAGTTTTTTGGTGGCCAATTATTTATGGTTAGCAAAACAAATTTCTTTCACAATTGGACATAATTTAGTCTTAAGGGTCTCGGGAAGGATTATCTGCTGATTTATTGAGGTTTATAGAGGGGGATGTGATGTTTACGTGATTATTCTTCACCTTTTTACAGCATATTTTCTCATTTTTGGGTTGAAAAATCGAATATTTTAAAATCTTTTCAATCAATTTGTAAATTTTGAACTCTTGAACAGGTTTAACATTTTTCACATTGTGCAATCTTAAACTAGCAGCCATTATGTGTTTTAAAAGGAATGGAGATTTATTTGGGTCATTAAATTTTAATTTTCCATTAAATGCAATTTAAAAATCTAATCCCCAACATTTGTTGATGAACCTTAAGCCGTAATGACATTTCAGTTAGAATTTGAGCTAGAGTCCAACTGGTCAAATCTAATTGGCTCGATGTTGTCTTCGCAGAGAACTGTGGTCCTGCTGAGTTGAAATAATTTATGGTGTTAATAAAAGCTTTTCGTTCACTCCAGGAGGATTTTTCTCCTCCTTATCAGGGAATTCAACTGCACAAATTATGTTCTTTCTCTTCAAAACTCTTTTTTATTTCTTTTCTTTTTTCTGCTTCTTGTTAAATGATTAAATTAAAAATACAATTTTTTTATTACCTTTTTAAGAAAATTCTTATTTATTTAACTTTAAAAAAAAAGTGGTTTTTTAATTAATTTTTTCCATTTTTTTTATATTTATATTTCTATTTTTTGTTATTGTTATATAGGAAGGACCTTTCCACATCATCCATATTTTTCTTTACAACTTGGACCTGGTCAATTATCACTTTATAACTTGTTAAAGGCTTACTCACTTTTGGACAAGGAAGTTGGATACTGCCAGGGACTCAGTTTTCTTGCTGGAGTTTTGTTGCTACATGTAAGATATACACAAGATTGATTTAAGATGCGACGTTTTTCTAGAAATTTAATTAGGAAATTCAAGTGCATAGTTAGGGGTTTTCCGTTTATAAATTCGACACACTTCGTCGCTTGTGTTTTGTATGTTGTAAAATGGTTTGAATTTGTGGGCAAAAAGCGGGGAATTTCGAATTCAAATGAACGCCATTTACATGGAGAAAAAGTAAATTGTTTGATGAAAAAGTTCCCGAAATGGTAGTTATTTACACGGCGCACCCACGTGTTGCAGCCCACCTGTTGTCAGGGTGTCAAGCTAATACCTGATGCGAAGACACAATTTAAGAAATAAAGGACACGGATTCATATCAAACTTAATGAGTTTTGGCGCAAAAAAATATGTTCTGAATTAAAATTTAAAATTTTTTTTTTTTTTTTTTTTTTTTTTTTTTTTTTTTTTTTTTTTTTTAATGAGACAAAAAATTTTAAGTGACATGACAGAAAAGTAAACAAAACTCTTGTTCTTAAATTTTAATTTATACATTTTTTCTTCTTTGGCTTTTTGAATGAAAAATATCTTGTTTGCATGGAAGGAAATGAGACATTTAATATTCAAACAAAAAAGGAATTAAATTTAGAAAGAAAAAATTGTTTTAATAATTAATTTCGAGAAAAAAATACTTAAATATATTATTCAATGATTTTGTTGTCAGATGGAAGAAAATTGCGCTTTTGAGATGCTGAAACACCTTTTATTTCATCAAGGAATCCGATTCCAATACAAACCGGATATGGTAGCCTTACAAGTGAGTGTGTTTTATTTTTATTTTTATTTTCATTTTTATTTTTTTTTTCAAATCCAATTTTTTTTTTCTTGAAAAGTTTTTCATTTTAATATGCAGACAAAGGCACCACACCAGGCCTTGTCTCTTATTTTGCTGGCAGTTTAGACGAAAGATCACGTTTTGCATTTGAAAACTGTGTTTATTTCACTTGGGTGGAGGCCAATTGCTCGTTGTTTGACTTCAATTACACATTTTTGAAGTTTTCTTCCACACGAAATTGCCTATAAAAAAACAATAATTTGAAATATTTGAGGATATTGGGAGGAGTAAATAGTTAATCTTAAAATTAAAATGTTGATTGTAATTAGATTTTTTTCCCCAGTTTTAAATTAGAAAATTTAAAAAATGAAGACATTTTTGTCATAAATTTGTTAAGAGGTTATAGCTGGCCATGAGTTGGTAATTGGGAACAATATAGGAATATTAAGTGTTATTTTGAAGATGCTCCTTAAGTAGATCCTTGAGGCAAGCGGCGAGGAGATCTGGTCACAGTATAATGTTTATATGACGTGAAAGATCTTTTTTTAAAAATTAATTTATTCATCGTGTATTTAAATTTTTTAAGGGTTGGTTTTACCTCGCCTAAAATGATGTTGGGCTACTTTTTTTTTAATTTATTTTTTAATTTTTTAAATTTATTTTTTAATTTTTTAAATTTATTTTTTAATTTTTTAAATTTATTTTTTAATTTTTTTAATTTATTTTTTTTATATTTTTTATTTTTTGTTAAAAAAAATAAATATTTTGTTGTCTTGCAGATTCAGATGTACCAACTGTCGCGACTTATACATGACACTTATCCGGATTTGTACCAACATTTTGAAAATCAGGAAATTGCACCCACTTTGTACGCTGCACCGTGGTTTTTGACGATGTTCGCATCGCAATTCCCTTTGGGTTTTGTTGCTAGAGTTTTCGGTAAGTTGTATGAATCACGTGTGGGATTTTGATGAATTTATTGTTCGTAGATATAAGAGAAATTAAAGGGCAGAAACTGGCTTGCGTGAGACACCAATTTTTTCGAAACAAAAAACAAAAAAACAAAAATCGCAAAAATTAAGGGGAAAAAAAATAAAACTTCACCTTATCCAATTATTTCGTAAATTAAGTGTAAGTAAAGAGAGAAAAAAAAAGTGTGAAAAGAAAAGATTCATAAACTATTTTTCCCAACTCATGTAATAAAAGCTCAAATTTATGTGATGCATGTCCAGAAACCATCAATTAAGTGTAAAATGTGTTAAATGCATTCAGTCCATGCCTTATTTTAATGAAATTTAAAATTCAGATAAGATAAGAAAAGCGATTCCCCAAGATTGAAGTTGAGGAAAAAGAGGGAGAACAATTTTCAATTTGTTCAATTGCCAAGGATTAGTTGTTGTCAAGAATGTTCACATTTGCGATTTGCTAATCTTGAAAAGAGATAAGGCAAAAAGTCTAGTCCTTGTTGGGGATGATGGGAATTCGCCACCTACTGAGAGCTCAGAAGACAATCATCACAACAAACGTCCCCCAAGAATGTCTCACTCCCATGGGAAAACAAGTGATACAGACCCCTAGGAATTGGGTGGGGGTCATGAGACAAAGCATTCTTGGAAAATTGGAAGTTTAATATTCATGAAATTGGGGAAGCCAGTGACAGTTTGAGAATTTTTTTATTTCAATTTTTTTTTCTTCTTGTTGAGAGTTGAGACAAATGGGAGTTAATAGGTTTGGGGGGGGGATCCCCTATTTTTTTTTTTTTTTGTTGTATTTTTCACGTCAAATTCCACATCTATATTTGAATTTAAGCTTCATCTCACCATTTAAACCACTTTGAGTGATTAATTAAACAAATATATACTTTTATTCCTTAAAAAGTAAATCTCAATCACTGGATAAAGCGAGCGGAACGACCGCTGAAGCTTTCAAGCGAGATTAAATTGTTTGCTACATTAGGAAATGTGCTATGTATAATCAAGGATGTAGAATAGAAGGATGGAAAATTGGATGGTATGAGCAGTGGTATGAATCCGAGGCTCGTTTCTAATTTCGCAGGAGTAAATGTGTAATTAGAATTAGAATTATTATTGCATTAGAATAATTAATTGGTATGCAATTAGGAAACAACTGAGAGGATTGACTCATTAAAACAACAGGTTGGCTAGGGTTGAATCTAAATAGGGGTTTGGAATAAGTGCTGGTGTTTTATTAATGAATGCAAGAAATAATTAAAAAGTAATTCGAAATTCTTCACTATTGCAAAGGTCGCTTTTAGTTTTTACTAACCGACCATTTGAAATAATGAAGAATTCATTAGTTATTTCAACAAGGGATTAACTATAATGGATGGTGCCATCTGGTGGCTGGAAACGGAGATAAATAAAAAAAATGGCGGCTCGACTTACCATCCTTTACCACATCCTTGAAACTTGATAAAATTTAACTGTGTAGTATATATTAAATATTCGTTTGTGTGGTTATGTGATTATACCATTTGGACCTATTGGTGTCTACCTAATAGGAATTCGAAAACTCGTGTCAACTATGGTCACGACTCACTGCAAAACAAGGGGTACATGCCCCAATTTGGGTACACCCTGGGGTGTAAAAATAGATGTGGGGCAACTAATTAAGAGCCTAATTTGACCACATCTGTAGCAAACAGTGGCGAGCATTTCGAGTACCCTTGTTTTATAATGTTGTGCAAAAGAGAACGATGGCCCTGATGGCAATGGCTCTTTGTGCAAACAGTTATGTGAATTTTGCTTGCCAGTATGCTAATAATAATAATAATGGGGCAAGTAATTACGGAATTTATCAAAATTAGGGAAATCTGTGGGAAGCATTAAATATGTTATCGGTGTATATAGTATTTATATTATCAAAAGAGGTGTTATTATATTGTGTTGTGTGGTTCAAGTTTGAATTACGTGTGTGGACTTGGAATGGGGTGAAACAATAATCAACTTGTCTTTTGATCAATTGGTTGTTGGAATGTGGGAAGATGTTTTTCGAGTCCCACAGCATAGGAATCTCGGGACATTTAGTCCATCAACGTCTAAAAAAAAAAATCCGACCTGGAACAATTGATATTTTTGAATCATTTCAGGCCTAATATTTAATTTAATAAATTTCCAACCGCTTCCAGCACTTTTAATAGGATTAATTAAATGACAAATCATTTGAAATGACATGTAATTGGATAATTTGCTTTTAAATTACACAATTAGAAAAAAATAAAATCGATGTTACAAGTGTTTTTTCCTTTGCTTTTAACTTTTATTATTGTTTGTTTTTTTTTCTTTTTAAGTGTATTAAATATGTATATCTTCCCTTTTAGATTTACTATTTCTTGATGGAATGGAAGTGGTTTTCAAGGTGGCACTCGTGTTGCTTGGCAACCACAAGGAACTGATTATGCAATGCACGACATTTGAGTCCGTGATGGAGTTTTTAAAGACGACTTTGCCTTCGTTAGGTATAATACAAATGGAAAGAGTATTCAACCAGGTAAAAAAAAAAAAAAAAAAAAAATTCAACAACCTTACTTTAATGTCGTTTTAATATTAACGAGCGATTAAATGGAGAAAAAAATCCTCCAAAAAATTAATTTTAAATTGGCGCACACATGAAGAACCCCGCTGAACCTACAAATTCTTGTCAAAAGTCGGTTTATTGGCAAAACGGACCCTTGAACTTACTGTAATCACTTTGGACTAGAAAGGGCACAACACAAGGGGACAATTTTTTTTCAAAGACAAAGTTAATGTTAAAGGTTCTTCTTCTGCTCTGGACGAACAAACACGCCCACAAAGTTGCGGTAATAGGATAAAGAGAAATATATGCGCTTAATTGATGAGAAGTTTGGCGAATATTTAGTTAGCCATACAATTGTTCCCAATTGCGGGTGATGAATCTGCACACTGTAATTGGTTTGAAATCCTTGAGGGCAACCACTCGTGCCCTTCCCAATTTTCTTACCTTGGGACCCATTTAGGGTTTTACCAGTTCCTAAGTATAGCTTTTACCTCTTATTGTCATTTGTTTAAAGCCATTTCCTGAGGATGGCAATAAATCATTAGCATTTTGTATGGTGGCGAGTAATAATGACAAAAATGACACGTTAATTTCTGGTGGTAACGAGTTAGTTAGTTAAATTTAATTGATTTTTTTACCTTGTTTTTGTACGAAGGTTTTTACTATGGATATATGTCGTCAATTGAATGCATACGAAGTAGAGTACCACGTGTTGCAAGAGGAAATGTTCACACCGATGCGATCGTCTTCCACTGATTTGGATACAGTACAGCGACTGGAAACTACAAATTTAACCTTGAAGCGAGAAAACTCCAAATTGCAAGAACAATTAGACAAGGCCCACGCAACCATTCACAATTTGGAATCGTTGATGGCTACTTACCAGACCAACATCAATCATTTGGAAACCAGAGTTAAAGAACTGGAACTCGATAGGCTGAATTTGAAGAAAAATGTCGAATCGCTGCGACACCGAATACCCGAAATCGATTGCTGTCTTTCGTCCGAGCCCGAATTACTCATTTGCGGCGGGGACAGCGGTCGCTCGCCCAAGTCGCATCGCCGTTTTCACAAATCTTTAATTAGTCACGACGATTCGGTTGATCCTGACGTCTCGAGCTTGACGGGCGGTTCACTCATGAGCAATGGATCTGCCAAGGTATCGCGAACTAGACACTTGAGCGCAGAGAGCTGTTCGGGTGTCTTGAGTTTGACCAATAGCCCAATTTTTGAATGAGGCTGATTTTTGCCATATTTTTTTCAATGTTCAGATGGTTTTTGATACCTGACGGTACAGTTTATGCTTATACTCTTGTTTTGGGAAATTTTTCGCTTTATTTGTTTGAGTCTAGTTCAAATAAATTGGAATAAATAATTTTTTTCGACAGAGAATTTAATATATAGAAATAATTGTCGCAATTGAATTTTGTAGAAAAAAAATGATGTTAACATTATTGTTGCTATTACAAAAAGGTTTTTTTTCTCTTTTATTTTCCTTCTTTTTATTTGTTGTTGTATAAGTTTCAGGTTTAGTTTTATTCTTTAAAATTTACTCATGGGATCGTGGATCAGGCACGAATGACTTTTTAAACAGGTTGTTGCCACAGATCTGATTTATTGATAATATTGTATTATTCATGTAAATTTTGTTGATATTTTTTTTTCTTCTTTATATTATTGTTTTGTTAGTTGTTAATACTTGAAATAATTTAACAGAGAATCAGTTTTATATGTATAAGATTTATCTAAATATATATCTATATATATATATATATGTATATATATATATGTATTATATATTTAACCCTTCAAGACAATATTTTGGATTAAAATTAGCCAAAATTCTTTAATTTTTGTTCAACTTGCAAGTAAAACGCCTGTACCATTTGTAGAAGTCAAGTTACAGCACTTGTTTTAGTTTTGAGTAGCAAAACAATAATTAAACAGTTGGTCCTGTGACTGTTTGTGGCTCACCGGCATTCAGTGGTGTTAACATGAATGAAATTCTTTCATATAAACATGCGTGCAGAACTTACTGCATGCATTTTATCTTGATGTTAATAACAATTGGTGCAATTAGGTTGATAAGTCACTACGATTATTCATAGTGACACGAGTCTCGCAAATTCTATACAAGTGGATTTGAAATTTGGATTTTGATGAATTTTATTTTTGCAGGCTTATAATCGAAATGGATCGTATAGTCAAAATCAAAGTCAAAGTTATTCCACCACCACATACAATCAATACTACAACCAATACAATTATTCAAACTATGAAAGTTCGTCAGATGCTACAAAAGGTATAACCAGTTCGCTTAAAAATGCCTTGTTTTGAAACGCTCAAATGATTTCTCGCAGCAAGTTCAAATGCATCGGCAGAAGACGAAACGAACGAAGAGAAATCCAGTGGGAGATCGAGTCCGGATAACGGTTCTCAAAAAGGAACCGAGACTACGGACGAGAAAGGTGTGGCTTACGCCGAGTGGCAGTTGGACGAAAAAAATGTCTAACATTGATGTCTGAATTTTTTGCAGCGGAACCAGATGTGTCGACTTACCAATACGACGAATCGTCGGGCTATTATTATGACCCTTTAACCGGGCTTTATTACGATGCTACCTCCCAAGTAATTTTAAACTTTCGATTTTTTTTTATTGAACAAATGTTTGTTAATATTTTTGTTTTGATTTTTTTAGTATTACTACAATTCTGAGCTTCAGCAGTTTTTGTATTGGGACAGCGAGAAACGAACCTACATGCCGGCACCTTCAAGTTTTGGCAGAACCGGAGGTATTGGCGATGATGAATGTTTTGACAAAAGAAGCAAGGAGAAGGATAAGCAGGACAAAGTGAAGATAGCTAAAAAGATTGCTAAAGATATGGAAAAATGGGCAAAAACACTAAATCAGAAGAAGGAAATTGCCAAACATGGCATCATTGCTAATCCATCCATAGACAACAGCCGGCAATCGGCAACGGCGGATGCTGGATTTGCCATGCTGGAGAAGAAAACTACGTTGGCCGAGCGGCAACAAACTGTGTACGAAGTCATGAAGAAAAAGGAGCTGGAGGACAAGAAGTTGATGCCTCCACCTGGACATGTATGTATTATTTATTTAGATTAATTGAAAATATCCAAGATTAAGTATATACGAGGCGAGATGTTTAACCTGACATTTTTAAATTTGTGCGAAACAAAGCGTTTTATTAAATAATATTGAAACAAAATTTGTTTGCTTTAAAGGGGGGAAAGAATACCATTATTTTTAATTTGGTTAATGTCTTGAAGGTCATTTTAGGGTCAAACAATTTTTTTTTGTTACGTTACATTGCGTCGATTAAGAATCTGTAAGAAAAACTGTGGGGTTTGACTCTGAAATGACCTTCAAGACATAAACCAATTTAGAAATAAATAATGGCCTTCTCTTTTCCCTTTGAAAAAAAACAACTATTGTTGTGTGCAAATTTGAAAATATCATATTAAATGCTTCACCCTGTATATTTACGGCACATGTACGCGAGCGAAACGGCATATGGGCTTCCAGACAGTTTCTGCGTAAATTGTAGATTTAAGCATGCGGAAGCCTGCCTAACACACTCCCCATTAAACGTGCATGTTTTGGTGAATTTTCCACAAATGAAGAAGCACACAGGGACAGGATACGACTGGAAAGAAATATCGTGCTTGAAGTGCGCACTTTCATATAGCGTATTTCTTCGATTAAAGGTCGCGGCTTATATTTCCAAGTGTAATTTTTGCCACAACCTTTAATCGAGGGCGACTTCTATTCGAGGGCGACTTTAATTGAGAACGTCGAATTCCATATAGCATTACGTCTGGCAAACGTTCCCATTTATGTCTTGAGGAAGTTTTGTTTGATCGTCGTCACGACGTAATGTTAGTTGTTACGTCCTCTAACATTAGAAAGTCCACTTTTAGGCAGAAAACCTACAATTTCAATTGCAAAATACGAATACAAATCGGCCTCGAATATTAGCCGCGGCTTGTATTCCAAGCGTTGATATTTTGCCGCGACTTGTAATCGAGGGCGACTTTAAATCAAAGAAATACAGTATTTCGGAGTTAATTGTGACGGCATTGCAATTAATGAAAAATGTAAATTTCGTTTCAGTCTAAAGGAAAAGATAAGTCGGGCTGCGGCTTGGTTGCCGCATACGGCGGAGAAAGCGATTCGGAAGATGACGGAGAGCAGTCCGGCATCGAATTCGAACCGTCTTCGAAAGAATGCGAAGAAGCACGGCTTACGGACTGGAACAAGATGGCGTGCTTGTTATGCAAACGACAGTTTCCAAGTAAAGAGGCACTTCAGAGACATCAGCAGTTGTCAGATTTGCATAAGCAGAATCTGGAAAAGTTAAGAAGACCACATTCCGGTGATATGGACTACGAAGATGCCGACAGGAGACAATCGGAATCGAAGTACAGGGACAGGGCGAAGGAGAGAAGACAGAAATATGGCGAACCAGAACATCCTCATCCAAACAAATTGAAAGAGAAATATTTGAAACAAAAGACCATGTACTTGAAATGACGTTTTTAACTCTGCAACAAAACTATGACTGGCTATTTTATTTTTAGCAAAATAAAAATTAAAAAAGAGAAAGAAAATTTAGCACGTATATTTTATCTGATATGTGGGCAGCACCTATACATTCACTTGGAATAAGGCCAGTGCCAAATACACTCACTATGTTGATTTGACATTTTGCTAAAAACAATTTACCGAAGTAAAAAAAAATTAAAAAGAATATTAAAAAAAAACATAATTTTGCAGCAGATATATTTTAGGGTTATTTTGTAAAGAGAAGATGCATATTTAATTATGGTAGCCATCTTGTTTGTACAAATAGCCTGTGATGAATAACATGTATCAAATAGAATTTGATTTGTTGAAATCATTTAAATAATTGTTGTTTTTTATTATTTTAGTTCGTACGAAGAACCTACGAAACAAGGAATTGGAAGTGACAACATTGGAAATAAAATGCTAAAAGCAATGGGTTGGAATGAAGGACAAGGCCTAGGACGAGCGAATCAAGGACGCACGGAGATTATCGAGGTAAAATAAATAAAGTAGAGTTTAATTAGGCTTATGTCCGTTTAAGGTAGGGTGCTCAGATGTCCTGATTTTATCAGGATTGTACTGATTTTTAGAAGCTCGTCCTGTTTCTAAAAATGTCTTGATTTTGTCCTGAAATTCGGGTTCCCGTCCTGATTTGTCCTGAAATTCGGGTTCCCGTCCTGATTTGTCCTGAACTTTTTAAAAAATTTAAGATAATCAAGCTGAAGGTTAAATATAGTATGTTGCACTCAGTTACTTACTTACTGTAAACAAGATAAATAAACACATGAGTGTGTTTTAGTTTATTTTTCA
>JAQFXT010000227.1:0-55415 GCA_034683725.1 Strigamia crassipes
AAACATCGATACATCG
This sequence comes from Strigamia crassipes, assembly GCA_034683725.1. Lineage (NCBI taxonomy): Eukaryota > Metazoa > Arthropoda > Chilopoda > Geophilomorpha > Linotaeniidae > Strigamia > Strigamia crassipes. The sequence goes on from JAQFXT010000227.1 coordinate 17, forward strand.
ATACATCGACAGTCAAAAACATCGATGTAGCATCGAAATTTCGATACATCGCAGGGCATTAATAGACATATATATGTCTATGGTTTTATCAGCGAAAACGCGGGATGCATCAAACGCCCCATTATTTGTATTTGTAATATTACTAATGATGTCCACTGGTTCTTCGTGTGCCACCAGTTTTCTGTTTTTTTACCAGGTTGATATTTTTGTATCGTATGCATTTTGTGCATTTTAACTCTTCCGGGAGTTATCTCGGGATCATTAGCTCTTGCACGTTAGGTCTTGTGCAGACGTTACATCAATGAGCTCATTGGTTACATCTTAGGTCACAGGTCAAAATACACATGTCATTTAAAAAAAAAATTTAATTCTGATGCATGTTAGAACTTATGAATATTAGCTGTTGTGCAAATGCCCCTTGGAATAGACCGAGGAACAATAGGTTCTGACTGACAGTTTGGACGAATACTACGGTAGTACAGAATTCTGTGACGGTGCCTGCTAATGGCAATGGATCACTTATTGCCTATGCCGACAGAGGTCGCCATTCACTGTCCGACGATATTTAAAATTATGTTAGCGACGTTTTGGTTGGGTGCGCTTAGCGCCACGCAGATGACCTATGACACCTCCGATGCATGTGACCTTAGCACCTTGAAAACAACTGATATGAATCTTTTTTCTTCGAATCGTCATTATTCGAAACTAAATGGCTGATTCGTTCATAGGCACTCGTCAAAGAAATGTACAAAGCAAAAATACGGATGCTACCAAGGAAGCGGAGAAATCTCGACCAGATAAACCGTGAGCCAAGAACAAGAAGCTCTGTTGATACATGTGGGATCTTGAGCTTTAATAACTCTTTTTGAACTTTGGCAGTAACAACTTTTACTTTTGCTTTTTAGTTTTTTTCCATAAAAAGAATTATTTAAACAAAATGTTAAACTTTATGCTGACAAGTAATTTTACTTTAAAAGGGTTCATCATGCAAATGAATCCCTGTTGAGTACAGAGAGTGGATACAATAATTACCGAGGCCTTTTAAATTTGTGCATCGTTCTTTTGGTTAGTTGCGTGGAATAAGAACAGATTACATTTTTGTTGATTTTTTTTTTTTTTTTCTTTTTTTTTTGCTAATTAAACAGGCTCTTTCTAATGGTCGAGTAGCATTAGAAAACGTACTCAAGTAAGTTACCATAAGTTGTTATTGCACTTTTCTATTGAATTTTAATTTTTGTTATTTTATTTTAGGTATGGAATCTTAGTCGACCCACTTCAATGGTTTCGTGTATTGATTAAAGACCAGTTTCATTGGTCTTTTGTTGCTCTTATCTTATGTAGGATTAACAAAACGAGTTATTTTTTACATGAATATAATTTAGTAATTTTTAAATCAGGCACTAACATCTTTATATTGTTTAGTTTCTTATTGGAATATGCCATATCAAGAGTAAGTGATGGAATCAATCGATTTTACAAAGGCGTATTTGAATTTTTAATATTTTTGACACACCGCAGAATAAGATATCAGAAGCAACTACGTACCGGTTACATTTAGTTAACCTGTTCAGTATTCTATTTTTCCCAGCTGTGATTGTTTACTGTTGTGACACGCATCCGGGTAATTCGGAAATATAACGTACTAATTCTTCATGAAATAAAATCAATACTTTTTTAATTAGTTGGCGGTTCTTTAGCTCTCGGTGGATTCAGCACTATGTTTCTCAAATTAGTGTCTTATATGATCGTCAACAGGTGGTGTCGAGAAGCTCGTACCAAAAAAGGTTTAAATTTCATTTAGCAATTTACCTTTAATTAAATTTTTTTTATACATTTTTTGTTTCAGATATTAAACCTAATATGAATGGGCACGTAGAGCCACATCCCATTATCTACCCAGAAAATATAAGTATAAAAGGTTTGATTTATTAATGAATTTATTACCGTTACAGTTTCTAATATTTTATTTTTTAACTAGATATATATTATTTTATTTTTGTTCCAACTTTATGCTATGAGCTTAATTTTCCTCGTTCTCCTCGAATCCGGAAGAGATTTCTTTTAAAACGATTCGTGGAAATGGTAAAATTCGATTTAGTTGGTATTTTTATTTATTAATTTTTAAAATTTTTATTTTGCAGTTGTTTCTTTCACAACTGATGTTTGGGCTCATTCAACAATGGGTGGTACCCACAATCCGTAACTCTACGATACCATTCAAGGTTTCTTTTCTGATGCGTATAATTGGGTTCTGAACAAATTTAATTAAATCATTTCATTTTACAGGAAATGAATTATTCCAAATTGTTGGAGCGATTACTTAAGCTTGCTGTACGAATTGAAGTTTCAATGAATCAATAATTTGTAATTGAAAAAAAAAAATCTATATATATTAATTAATTTATAGGTTCCAAATCATTTAATTTGGCTGATTGGTTTTTACTGGTTTTTCCATTCTTGTCTCAACTTCATTGCAGAAGTGTCGAGATTTGCCGACAGAGAATTTTATAGAGATTGGTGGAATTCAGAAACAGTGAATTATTTTTGGCAAAACTGGAATATTCCTGTTCATAGATGGTGCCTCAGGTCAATTTATGAACATTCAATTGTAGTTTAATCGTAAATTAATACAAATGTCTAAAATTACAGACATTTATTCATGCCGCTTATGAGTATGGGTTACAACAGAACTTCGGCGACTGTTATTGTATTTCTTATTTCTGCTTTTTTCCACGAGGTAAGAAAAGATAGAAGATCCTCAAAACTATAATAACAATATATATATATTTATATATATATTTTTAGTATCTTGTGAGCATTCCATTGAAAATGTTCAGGCTTTGGGCATTCATTGGAATGGCAGCCCAGGTAACTTTTTTTTAAATTTCCTGTACGCAAGAGACTTAGAATTCATTTTTTATATGTAGATACCGTTTTCACATTTTGTTCGACGTTACCTATCAGGAAAGTCTTCCAACATGGCTGTGTGGTTGTCATTAATCATTGGACAGCCATTAGCAATACTCATGTATTATCATGACTACTACATAATTCATTACGAAAGCTCTAATGACTAAGCCATTAGTAAGGTCAACAAAGTGATTCAATCATACAAAACAAAATACCACCGATTTTGTGCTTATCAAATGAACGAATTGTTATTACTCTTTAAAAATAATTTTGATATGATGATTCTAGTCGAATTCATAAATTGAATTACTACTTAAAACTTTTCAAAATGCATCGAGGTATTTTGAAATAACTTTTGTATAACCATTTATATGTATACCAATTCTTTTGTTGTTATTTGTACATTTCTTTATTATGCTAGTCGCCATTATATGAATTAGTTGACGACAAATTAAATACTGTTCTCAAAATATCCACATCTGTGTACTATTTAATTATCTCATAATAAATCATCTTTATACATAATATGAGTCAACGAGAACAACCCACTATCGGTTGAGATTTGAGAGATTAAAACAAAGAATAAAAATCAACCTTATTTTAAAACCTCCGCCAACTATAGTTTTCGTCACTTCCTGCATACTTGTATTACGTCATAATTCCTACGTGTACTTCCGTTTTCGAGTCGAGCTGATAGTAGTCATCGTCAGAAAAAAGTTAACCTCATAATTGTAAACAAATTTTTGAAACAAAATGGTGTACATTTCGGAAGGTATCGACTAAAATTTTCTCCCAAATTTAATCGTGAGATAATAATTATCGTTTCACTCAAACTTTAGCTGGCAATGTTTTGGAGAATCGTTCTCCTTGGCGATTGACGATCATACCCGACTTTTTCTGGGGCGTTTGTGAATTTATTTCCTTATTGTAAGTATTGTTATTGGAAAACAAACATTTTATGTAATTAACTACGAATTATTATTTTTTTTATCAGCTTTCGTACATTAATACAGGTAAAATATGACAGTACATAAAGTTAAAATAAAGTACTAATATTCCTTGTTACTTTTATTTTAGCCTGATTTAACTAAACATGGAGTGCGAGCTTCATCTGGTTACGGAGGCAGTCGGCGACCGTAATATTTTGAATTTTAATACGGCTTTAATTAAATTGTTTTCTAACGAAACAATTTCATTTCAGTCCACCACCACCACCTGGCCGACGATTTGGTGGATTTGGATCTGGTTTTTCAAGTAAATAGAATTATAAATACTTCGATTTATCTCTGACCAAAGTTGTTAAATTATATCACGTTGTTTTATTCTGGTTTCGGATGATATGGTCTCAATCGAGAATTGTCTTACATTTCGCTCGTGAAAAATTACATGGTGCTTCATTTTCTAAAACGTACCTTTTAGTTAAAGCGTGAAAATTGGGACAAAACATTTCAACAAGTGAAAGTTAATTTTTTTAACACGTGATTTAAAACATTAATTTTAATTTTAATTTCAATTATAATTTCTAGTTCAAGCCAACTTTGAAACACAGGTGGCGCTACTGTTTCAATCTGAATTGATTGAAACAGTAGCGCCACCTGGACCAAAATAAAATCTCTCTGTCTCTAATTTTGAATTAATTGCAATTTTCCTAGTTTTTATTCAGTTTTGCTTTATTTTGTTTGATATTGTCCGAGTTTGGTCGATTTTACACGATTTTGGTCTGTTTTGCTTTTTTTTCTTCAGTTTGTTTTGTTTATGTTTTAAAGTTGGCGTGAACTAGGGTCCACAAAAAAATGAAAATTGATTATTCTATATATTTGTAATAGGTTCACCTTCGGCTCCTCCAATGGGTGGTGGATGAGGAAGGTAAACGTCTGATGTGGAACTTCACGTCAGACATAGACAAAAAGGAATAGATGACACTGCAGAAATTTGTTGTAAATATTAGTTATCCATCACTAAAGTGTTCCATTTATTTCTTTTTGGACCTTAATCTAAAGACTTAATAATTCAGTTAACTGAATTTATATATGAAACCTTATTGGTAAATCTTAAAGAAAGCACCAGTTTGGTTGACTCTGTCTTAGATTGAGATTTATTTAATAATCAACCATACGTTTTTAAATTAAAAATGTAAAGTTATATACCGTGATTGAATAAACTAAACATTATTTGAAAATGTATAATTTGTTGTGTCTGGCACTGCACTTACTGCAGGAAACATTTAGGCACAAAACATAGCTAAAGTAATTGTGAAATTATTATAAAAATCCTTTAGTCATAGAGCAACGAGTCAATATACAATTATTGTAATTGCAGTACAGCAATTCTTGGGCAAACACTAGTAGTACTCATCCAAGGACAACCCCCATGAGTGTCGCAAAAAAAGTAATCGCAAAATTCGCGATTGCTAAAACCCGGAACGGTAACGCGAAGAAAGTAATCGCGAATGTTGTTACCGCGAATGTTGCAAACCGCGATGCCCAGTTACTGCGAAATTTCGAGATTTAAAGTACACGAAAAAGTTACCGCGAATTCTAATAAAAACGTAAATTTTTTTTCTTCTGTCACAGCGCAATAAAAGCAGAAGCAAATTCGTTATTATTTCATTAAATTATTGTAGTTATTAATAAAAACAATAATTATACTAAAAATTACATCTCTTTTATTACGGGCAGCATAAATTGTGGCAACACAATGGGCCAAAAGTGTTTTTAAAAAACTTTTGTGTTAAAAAAATTACATAATAACACGTCAGGCCTATTCCGTAATTTAGTAAAATTAAAAAAAGAATTGGGTCCCATTTTCGCGCCGGTCCTTATCGCGACAATGGGGTATTGCGGTCCCAATTCCGCGCCGTGTGAACGTCGTTTCGACATTACTGTGAACGAAATCGAAAACAGTTGACAATGGATTTTCACCGTTAGTTTAGTGGTTTTAAGCTGCGCGCGTCGTCAGCTGAAAACAGTTGACATATTCCAAAACTCCAATGGAATAAAAATTTGGAGTGGTTATTTTTACAAGATTTCGATGTCCTTTTATAAATCAGTAATAGGTTTTAATAAATAAAAAATAATTAACAATTCATATTTTCAATTACAATGCTCTGATTTTTGAATGCGCGTGCTATTTCTACACGAAATTGTGTAGAAATAGTAGCTATTTCTACACGATTGGATGGCACTATAGAATGGCACCAATTTTGTGTAGAAATAGCATCTGGACTATTTCTACACGATTGAATGCCACTATAATTGCCACCAATTTTGTATAGAAATAGCACGTGGACTATTTATTTCTACACGATCTCGTGTAAAAATAGCATGTAGCTATTTCTAGACGAAATCGTGTAGAAATAGCACGTGGATTATTTTTACACGAAATCGTATAGAAATAGCACGTGGACTATTTCTACACGATTTTGTGACAAAATCGTGTAGAAATATTCCAGGTACTATTTCTACACAATTTCGTGTAGAAATAGTGCACGTGCTATTTCTACACAAAATTGGTGGCATTGGGTGGGGACCTAATCTGCAGATTCCTAATCCGCAGGTACCTCATCCGCAGGTACCTCATCCGCAGAAAATTGGTTCCTCATCCGCAGACTCCCTAATCCGCAGATAATAACTTTTTTTTTTAAATTTATAAAAAATTAAAAAAATAAAATAAAAATGATATTTTTTTAGCGTCCCTAATCCGCAGTCTCATTTCCGCAGGTCCCCCATCCGCAGACACGAAATCGTGTAGAAATAGCACGTGGACTATTTCTACACGAAATTGTGTAGAAATAGCATGTAGCTATTTCTACACGATTTTGCAGAAACGGGACAGCTAATGTAGTTTAACCTAAATGAACAACTGGTGTCAAGTAGTGGCGGAACTATTGGAAGAATTGAGATTTACTGTATTATATTTGCACAAATATAATGACGTTATATAACGATTAACGATGTTATATTTGTACAATGATAACACCGTTATTTCTTTATAATTATTTATCAAAGCAAACGTTGGCTTTATCTTGTTTTGGCTTCGCGTTTATTCAGCCAAGAATCGAGATCTCATCATGAGCCGAGCTGTTGTACGAGGAATCCATCGTTCATCGTACGTGAGTGTGTTGTTCATTTTCCACCGTTTTCCATTTCTCTGTACTTTCATTTTATATAATTTATTTTTTAACGATTTTTATATATGTTTACAATCCAGTTCTAATAAATCTTGTTTTCTCAGTTATTTAGAATCTAGCTGAATAAGGAGTTTAGTGTGAAACGGGTTAATTTCATAGATGGAATGCGAAATTTGCCTTAATCAATGCCCTGTAATCAAAATGGTTAAATTTGTTTAGGTAAATGATAATTAAAATATAAACCAGTGTTCTCGCTTTTAATTTTAAATATCATTTTCTAGACAAACTTAACCATTTTGATTACAGGATTTTTAGGCAAATTTGCCATTTCCACCTGTAAAATTAACCCGGATTAAAGTAAATTCCTGATTCAGCTGGATTCAGTTTCTGGTGGTTTAAGGTTCATCATCCTCTACTTCCATGCAGGTTTCCTGCAACTCTAGGTGCAACAATAGAGTAACAGAGACTGGTGGACTGGTCTGACAGCAGGTTTTGCAAGATCTGGGGCAAAATTGCCCCAGGGCCTCCACCATTTTAAGTCCGATGATGATACGGGTAGAAGCGAGTAAAAGTGCGACGCAGTGACGCGGTCAAAGGCAGCAGTCTCGTTCCCATAAGATGGCGCTGGCCTAGTCGTTAATTTTGCCCCACCGATTGTTACTTTAACTTCATGACACAAGTGTGCGCATATGGTGTATGTGGATGCTGCAGTGAAGCACGCAATCGCGTAACGTCCTATTCGATGATTGATGGCATCGGTCAGTCGTGGTCTTTCATCATTGATAGGGGTTAAGGAGTTCACTTAAGGAAAAAGTTGACAACCACTCCATTTCCCCCTTTCCACCTTCCTCCTTTGGGCGCATCCTGTATGAGACCAATGAAACAAATTGAGCCAAGAGGACACAATTCACATCCACACGTTGCCTTCAACGCCTCAAAAAACAAATCGGATTCTCCACTAAATTGATAATGAAAATGTTGGCCAATACGTGAGAAGTGGGTAAATGTTAAGAAAGCCGAGGTGTCAATCATCTCATCCACGCAATTTAGGATGGAATTCGACGATATTCTACCAAAACTTGGACAGTTCGGCCGATATCAAAAGATTGTTTACTACATGTTATGCATTCCGGCGTCTTTGCCTGCCGTCTTTCTCACCTTCAACCAGGTATTCATGTCTGCCACTCCCGAGCACTGGTGTGAGATACCGGAACTAAAAGTTACTAATATGACACTTCAACAGAGACTCAGTTTAAGCATTCCGAGGCAGTTAAGAGGTGGTGTGAATGTGTATAATCGGTGTCTCGCGTATGCCGTTAATTGGACTGCAGTTGTGACAACAAGTGATCAATGGCCTCCTTTACCTAATACAAGTTGGCCCACAGAATCTTGTCAATCGTGGGAATTTGATACAACATATTATGATGAAACACTCGTCAGTAAAGTAGGAACATGTGGATATTTTTTAAAGAAATGGTTATTGTTATTATTAATTATCTGTTTAGTTAAATTTAGTCTGCGACAACAAATGGTGGCCTTCGGTCGCAACAACAGCGTTTTATGTTGGAAGCCTCTTTGGAAATGTTTTGTTCGGCGGAGTTGCGGACAAGTGATGTTTTGTTTAGTAGTAGTGTAACGTATTTTTATTTGTAATTCGTTTTAGATGGGGACGAAAGCTGGCGTTTTTTACAGTTTTGGGCTTGGAATTTGTTTTAGCAATTGCTTGTACATTTTCACCCGATTACATCAGTTACACTGTTTTTCGTACTCTTTTGGGATTGACCTTTCCTGCGATTTTCCAGATTCCGTTTATAATTGGTTAGCAATGGTAATCACATAAGGCGGTAATCGTTAAATCATTTGTTGGCGGTTTATTTTAGGTATGGAATTGACCGGACCTGATTACCGTACATTAGCAGGAATGGTTGTGTGCATTTTCTTCGCTTCTGCAATGTGTTTTCTGGCAGTGATAGCATATTTATGTCGTCATTGGTTCAAACTCGCTCTTTGCACATCAATTCCCTGTGTTTTACTGTTTGGTTTATGGTGGTATATTTATTTAAGACATATTTGTTTTAATGGATTACTTACCAGATAAATTAAAACTTAGGATTGTACCGGAATCTCCTCGATGGTTATTAAATAAAGGGAAAATAGAAGATGCAGAAATAATAGTCCAAAAAATGGCCAAATCAAATGGAAAACAAATTTGCAAGAACTTTTTAAACAGTTTGCAGGTAGGTCTGTATCATAGTATTTCAATGTTAATTTTACATAGTCATTTACGATTGCCAGAATGAAGATAGTGGCCGATGTACTAAGGAACAACAAAGTATCAGTGCACTTGGATTGGTTCGAACTCCTAACATGCGTAAAAAGACAATAGTGATAACTTTCAATTGGTTGTCGAATGCAGTGGTGTACAATGGCTTATCGTACATGTGTGCTAATCTGGGGGTTAATGATTACGTGGCATTCTTCATTTCTGGACTAGTTGAAATTCCAAGTTACATAATTACTTGGTATGCTATGCAAAGATGGGGCCGGCGGTGCTCACTTATTGTAGCTCAACTGATTGGAGGTGTTGCTTGTGTGTGCACGATGTTAGTTCCTGAAGGTATGCAACAGAATACTTTAGTTTTGGTAAATTTTTTAGATACAATTTTGCTTTTCAGACCAAGTATGGGTCACTGTGAGTTTGTCCATGATCGGCAAATTTGGAATTTCTGGGTCGTTTTCAGTTATTTATATTTTTGCTGGTGAACTTTATCCTACAGTTGTTCGGGCAATGGGATTAGCAATAAGTTCTTTCGTTGCTGGCATTGGTTTAATTGCCTCGCCTACAATAGTCTACTTGGTAAGAAATATACTTACGCGATGTTTCGCGAATAAAAACTACACTTTGTTTTTTTTATTTATTATAAAGGCTGTTCATAGTCGAGTGCTTCCTTTAATTATTATGGGACTTTTATCCGTTGCTGGAGCGTTGGCCGTAGTTTGGCTACCTGAAACATTGGGTTGTCGATTGCCGGAGACGATTGCTGAAGGAGAGGCGTTTGGCAAAGACTTGACTCCATTCTCAAGTTGCTTTACAAAAAAGTAGTCAGTCATAACTGAAATTATTTAAGTATCTAAGAAAGATTTGTTTCTATTAGAACAAAACGAGAATCAACAATTCGTCCACCACACGGTGAAAGGAAGGGTAATAATCAAAATGGTCCTAGAAATAATGTATCATCCAATCTAGGCACAATTCGAGAAGAATTTTTATGATTTATCAAACTGCTTTATATTAATTGATGTAAATGGCATGAAAATAAATGGAAATTTATTTTGATATTTCGATCGAAAAATGTCATTATTAAAGGTCATACGGATTGCCATTCACCTCAAACTATACTTCAACCTATTAAGATATCCGTTGCGATTTTAGTTTGCAGGATATCCTCATTAACATAGCCTAGTACGTATTTCAATAAATGACAAGCATCCCAAGTGAACCGTAACAAAAAAGATAGTTAAAAAATCAACTTGGAATAAAAACTTGCTTTTTTTTGTTATGACTAAGGGAACTTTATCTCTCTTACCCTAATCCTACCAGTATTTATACATAAAAAAAAATTTCGAAACCCAGATAAAACATAATTTGTTATTTTATCTATTGTGTTAATTAAAAAACTATGTAATTTATTCTATTTCCTTAGGTGTTACTTTTGTAATGCCAGTATGGGATACTGGCATCGTTTCGACCATTGAGCTGTGGTCATCATCGAGTCATGCTTCTCTGCAACAAGAGTATCTTGTTAATCTTAATCTTGATCTTGAGGTAGTCTAATTTTTCTACTAATAAACCTTCGTCTAGGGATGAAACTCCAATGTCTCACTAATGAGTTCAAGCTGTCACAAAACAAAAGTTTTAACAGCCAGAATTAATTCAGGGCTTGGCAAATTGACTACTTTAAACCCGGACGATAGGACAATCACAGCTTAAAAATATCTCCCTTTTTCTACGCATCTCAGCATCTCTGTGCAGCCACGTACGAACAACGAAGCAATTATTAGTCTATTTTAAAGATGAAATGAAATTATTTGTTTTGATATTATTTTAATTACCAGATGCTATATTATTTTTTACCATGTTTCTGAGCGAATTAATTTATCTAGTCCATTGGTGGAATGGCGTGATGAAGATTTTCATGCAAAACTGGTTCTCTGTTTATGCAATCAATTCAACTGATGCTCGTCGCGTGAGCAAAAATAATTGGGATTGGCTCCATCAACCTCATTCCAATCTTTCTTGACCTATTTATTACAATTACTACCATTGTTTTTCTCAATGAGAAATGAAGATCGAAGTGTCATTAGTTTGGCACTTCGTTATTTTTTTTCTCTTTTTTTCATCCTTTTTATTTGATATGATAATTCTGTAGTCCAAGGCCTAAACACCTGTAACACCTTTAAGAATTGCAGTCAGGTATTTTGTAATCACTTGTGCGTAATCACTTATGCGTACAGTATATACCAATGATTTATTGTAATTTATACATTTCTTTATTACACGTTAGCAGAGATATATGTATTTTGTTGATGACAAATTAAATATTGTTCTCAAAAGATCCACATCTTTGTACAATTTAATTCTTTCACTTTCTCTATGAACATCAAAACTTGTTTTAATACTGAGCGGTACGAGTATCTTTCTATAGTTATCGAAGCGCACTCACTAATTAATGATGTTTCCATTCTAAAGCCGTTAATCACAAGGCACTTTTTTTTTTTTTTTTAGAAATTATTACATGTGAACATTATTGTGCTCGGATTCGTAATTAATCATTGATTGAGTTGGTGAATATTTTACAGGGGAATCTAAAAGAGCCAAAGATGGCAATGGGTTGCGATCCGAGATTGTCTTGCTTTTAATGGAATTATTCGATGTCGAATGTTCTCGTTTTTGTTCGTCTGTGTTATTCATTTTTACCAAATCATTTGTAGATAAACTTGTTTCTGAAAAGTGCGCAGGAGAGTTTTCAGCACTAAGTGACGACACCGCGTATTCTTGCGTTTCTTCCTTCTTTGGTCTCACTAGAATGGGGCTGGTTGGTGACGGAATCATTTTATTTTTGTCAGGATTGTCGTATTTCCAACTCGGTGTCGGTGATTTGGGTTGAATGTAAGTGGTGTTGTCGAGCTTCCCGTTTCTTGGCTTGCTGTGTGCTGAAGGAGGTCGGTGTTTCCCTCTGTATTGGAAAAGTGGTTCATCTTGGTCAGACTCAACGTGAACAGTTGAGACTTTTCCGTTGACCATAACTTGTGGCTGTTGGTTTTCCGTTGTTTTGAAATAGTTTGCGTTTCTTTGCAACGAATCTGCGCTCGATGATCGTTTCGCTGCTTTACCAGCAGACGTCTCTCGAAAGTTCAGTGGTGGTAAAATGGTGGACACTCGGGTTATTTGCATCGGAGCCGGTTCGTTAAAATGCGGCTTGACCAGTGTTGCACCTGTATCACCACCACTTTCTCTACTTTTGATTGATCCTTTTCTTTGAAAACCATCGTCAGGTTTTTTGAGTGAAAACCGTCTGTTGTCTTCGCTCATTTTATCACCTTTATTCACGGATTCGTGTTGTGGGAAAAGACCACAACTGTTCGAATCGACGATGCCCGTTTGCCATTTGATTTTCTTGATTGGTAGCTGCTTACATTTCTGACTGCAATGTTAAATAGACATAAATAAACGCAAAATAGTATTTCTTCACCTGGCATTCAATTATTTAACTCACTTCGACACATTGTATCCTTGTTTTTGTAATGGATAATTCAATGACCCTGGCACAACCTTCAAAAATAATTTTTATTGCCTTTCATTCATCTCTATTTTAGTTATTTTATTTTTACAAACCGAGACTTTCTTATTGCAAATAGAAGTCCAGAACGAGGCCTTCTGTTTTTGCCCATCCTGATCGTTTTTCCTTTTTTCAAGGATCATTTTATAAGTGGTAGTTTGCCTGAGAACTAAAAATACAGTAGCTAAGTAAATAAATAAATCACGGATTTACTACTGTTTTGTTTTCATTGGGGTTCAGTTTTTGTACAATGAAACAACAGATGGAACAGTCAATCAACTTACTCAGCTTAACGTTAAGTTGAACCAAATAGGTGAGAAGGCCAGTTGCCAAAATGAGCAATAGAATATTACTGCTAACAGTTAAGATCCAAACGACGTCATCCACTGGTACAAACACCATTAATCTACCTCCTAAAAAAATAAATAGAAATAAAATAAAATAAGTTCAGTGAACTCTAAAAAGTGATATTTTTAATACATTACCGACAAATTCTAAAGTACTGTTAGTGTTATTAAACGTTGAAGTTAAGATGCTGCCTGAAACTGAAAACAACAAGTTACAGTACTCGTTTATTTTTACATTATCGTAGTAATTAATTTACATGTGTAACGATATGGACCCAACCAAGTTTTTTGAACAAAAAACATAATAAACACCAAGCCATTTACAGCCAGTAGCCAAATTAGAAGTGTGAAACAGGTGCAAATGTATATAAAAAATTCTCTGTTTTATGGAGAAAAAAATAAGTTAGTGTGGAATATTATTTCAAAAAATTCAATACAAAACCTGTAATTTCGACTTCCTATACAGGTGTTCAACCAAATGCAATGATGATCAAAGCTGGCAACACATTTATTGCAGTGTACGCAGTGTTTACAATCTTCTTGTCTGGAACAAAGCACAAATTTTCAATTTTAATTCAATTTATAATTTAAAAAATAAACCCAAAACCACCATAAAAAATAAAAAAAAAAAATAAAAAAAAAATAAAAAAAAATTCCAATCCCGCTTATTTCAAGTGTCTCGACGACATTCTAAAATTCACTGATAACATTTGGTGTAACATTTCACGTTTATTTAGTTCAAACACTTGAAAACACCCACTTTTAAAACGATAAGAAGCGTTTGAAGATTTGTTCAAGCGGAAGGAAAGAAGTTTTTATAAAAGCATTTCTTTTATCATATAATGAATGTATCATTAATCTTGTTGGTATCTTGATAGCGAAGATTTACCAACACTAAGCATTAAATCATGTCTTAAAGGTTCGCAGTTGAATGACATTTGTCGAGAAAAAAAAAAAAAAAGCTTCATTTCAGTTACATAAAAAAAATATGTGTACTTACACATCAATGTCGCAAATATGACAGTGATAGTCTTCAATTACATGACTGAATTTTCCTCTTTCAAATGGTGCAACTTCTGATCGCCAATTAACCAATAAATTTGGATGTGCTGGGTTAATCGCCATTACCCATATTTCCAATGCGAATTGAATAACAAATAAAAGGCCATTAATCTTGTTTGTTATTAAGATAACATAATAAAAATAGAATTCAAAATACTATTTTTTTTTTTTAAAGGATACAATATGAAATGCGAGAATCCAGCTTGTCGGTAGCGAAGGAACGACTGCTCCGATATAAACGGTTTCGAAAGTAATAAGAAAAATCCATCCCAGAACTTGAATCGGATGAGGCGGCCATGAAAATCCATTTTTTCGTGGATGTTTTGGCGGTTTTGTTTTCCGGCAGAATTTGTCAAGCATTTGAAAAGTTAATTTTTTCGCTTTGAAGAGAAATACCATGCCAACATCAGAAAGTATCTGAAAAACAATTCAGATAAAAATGTATAAGATTAAGATCAATATCAATTTAAACTTTGATCGATTTTAGATCATTATCTGAGACCTTAACTCCTTAATCATAATTTATATCTCTGATATAAATCGCCGTTAATCCTATTTCTATTTTTACCAATTTTAATTTTTAAATTGTTGACATTTTTGTTTACCCCATAGAAAATGAAATTAGTCTTTCCTGCTTATCTGGATATTAAAGTGGCTTTTTAGCATCACATATGGCACGTTGCTTAGTATATTATACAAAAATGGATCAGTGCGTGAATTTGGAAGAAATATTTACATTATCGATACTGAAAATTGCATCTATTTCGTAAGAAAATGCTCACTGGTGGGACCTCTGTGTCGTCGTCGGCATGGTTCATAGTGTTTAAAATGAATCGGTTCAGTGAAAATCGGTTCTATTTCTTCCCATCGATACATGAGTCCTTCCTAAAATGATGTATAAAGTATCAGTCTAAGTGCTCAATTTCTACACTGGCGTCTACTATAACCAAGCTCACAGTGAGGCTTGCGGTATGAAGAGTGTTAACCAAGTTGCTATGGCAACCATTTGTTTCGATCCGAATCGACAGGCAAGCCACCTTCAGAGAGTTTTGCGTTGTTAATAACTTTCTAACGACACTTCTGGGTAATAAATTAGGCAAAATTTAATATAACTTTTCAAAGTATTTTTAGCAAGATAAAGTTTTCAATACAAAAGTAATTAATCAAATTTATTATTCTATCAATTTATTCCGTAATGTTTCCACGAAATCAAATTAATTTTTAATTTTTAAAAGACTAATTAATAATTAACAACACTCTTTTCTGCCATCTTATTTTAATATTTTTCTGTTCGAAGAGGAAATGAATATCGCGTGATGCTGCCATATGTTTGAAGTCGTGTTGCGTAGGTCGATGAAAACTCTCGACCGGTGATAGGGTCATCCGAGGTCGAAAAGCTTCATTAATGCAAACTAACTAGTTAATTACAAGCGGAGAATAACACTACAAACATTTTTAGTTTCAGAAATAAAACAGAAAACATACTTAAAACTTGTACTTTGTTCCATGTCACTCAAAAATAGTACACGCATTAGCTTAAAGGGGTTAAAGGCTCAAATTGGAGTTAGGATCCCCTGGAGTTCAACTTCCTTTCAATGTTACGCTTAAGTTAATTGCATTTCTTTTTTAATTCTTAGTTAAACGCATCACTTCCGATTTGTGTTCCGCTTTCTCAGAAGCTCAGTTCACTCATCTTAAACTCAAGTCTGAAGATGGCTCCATCTCACCGCTTTGTGTTCGCAATTCTCATCAGTCTCAATTTCTGCACTTTTGCACTCACCTACAAAGAGGTATGATCAAATTTCTTTATTTTCCTTTATTTTAGAAATTGACATTTAAAGCTGACACAATTCATTAAAACTAATAAATTATTAAAGTACTTTTCCACTTCTTTTGATGAAAAACGAACTTAAGGGTGGTTTTCTTCTTCTCTCATCATTTATTGACTTCATAAGTGGTATAGCTTTTGTAGTGGGGGTGTGGGATTAAAATTTTGATAAAAAATATATCGTGATGTTGCGCAGGAAAGTTTCTTCATAATTTGCAAAACAATTAATTCAGAAAATGAATGGCAAATTTTTTATACTTCTACTGATTTATTTATTTATTTTATATTTGTGTTTTACAGAGATATACAATTTACTTTCGTGAGGAAGGAAACAAAGTTCCACTAACTGTAGAAATGGATTTAAGTGAAAATGTGTTATTTTGGTGAAATTTTTTTTCAGTTGTTACAAAAATGTTTAAAATAATTTTAGGTCGCATTCCTCAGCGCTGTCAACGCGGAGTCACGGCGCAGTGAAACTGTCAGTTTATACGACTACTCGACGGTAAAAAAAAATATATAAGAAAATTGTTGTTTGTTTCGCTATCCCCTTTCCAAAAAAAATCTTTCCAGGATTTCTGTTTCACTTATTTTTTTGTTTCAGAACATGATTGCGTTTAAAGACTCTGAAAAAAACTCGTGTTACTTAGAAAAAATGAATGACGCATCTTTTATCTACGATCGTAGACTTCTTAAATCTCTAAGTGTAATAATTATTTAAATTTTGGCTTTAAAAATTCAAGAAACGCAAATGTTAACTGTGTAATTGTAGAACCAAGTTCTTCTAGAGCAAGCTGATGTACTTTACACGAAAGAACCTCCTTTAAGTAGAAGAGAAGTTTCAAACCTTGCAGGGATGAAAATTCTACATTTTTGTGGTCGGACTCTAAAGTATTTGATTTCAGACTCTCCCGCCGAGAAAAAAAGTAAATACTTTTGTATATGGTAATATATCAGTTTGATGTTTCTCGTGTTTTGTGACGTCAACGCGCTTGTGTTTAATATGTTTCTATTTTGGAATGCATGTTCTGCATGCTGGAAACATAATTAGAGCAATTTATATTGACTTTTTTATATAGAACGGTCAAAGCGGTCAGCACGACCAAGGACCAGTCATGTCCAGAAAACGTACAGTCATCACGAACATCGATCAGAAAACTACGCCCGTTTTGGCCACGAAACAACATCATCCAATCAACAAGGAAGTGGCACAGTAACTTTTATTGATCCCGTTGTTTGGCCATTTAATAATAGTCAGCCAAGTGCCTTCCAATTAGCCGCCATCAGACATTTAAAACGCAACAGTAGAGACAGAAATTTGAGAACATTTGACAAACCTGTTGGTGCTAACTCGTTTTACGGAACTAGTGTAGGCAAATCAGGACAAATAAACACCAAAATCCAATCTGACTATCCAGGACATCCTGGTTTCGAAGCGAATGGTCAATTCGCATTGAACCATGCCGGTCATTTCGGACGAGGAAGTGGCCATAACGGTCGTGCGAATGGAAATGCTGGAATTTATTCTGATTCTCGTTCCATTCCAATCGGACAGCAACACACGAGTCAAGCAAACAAGCCAGTATTACAAAACCAAAACAATGGACAACAATACATTCGAACATCCGGTTCTCAGGGAATTCCATTTAGACCTGGTGGCGGCAACGGACATTTCAACCCAAACATTTTACATCAACAAAACCCAAACATTTACACACAACGAGCTGTCGATTCTGGCCTTTCATCACAAAGTCGCGTAGAGTTGGAAAAAGACAAATTTCACACGGGCGCATCGTCACAAAGTGCATACGGAGCTGATAATAGCCAAGCGCAAGTCCAAGGAAGTGCATCTAGAAATGGAGCATTTCAAGCCCAAGCGCAGTCAAGTTCTCTCTTCGGTTCCTCTCGCAGTCTCACTCAAGGATCCGAAGCAGGAGCACAATCCAGTTCGTTATCCGAATTGCACAACATTGGTCAATCTCAAACGCACACGCAAATGGCGTACAATAAATCCAAAGCGGAAGCAACTGCTCTAACATCGTCTCAAACAGGATCCATTTCTTCGCAATCGCACGGCGGCGAACAAGGTGGACAGGCCAGTTCCCACGCCAAGGGACCAGGAGAAACGTCCAGTTCTGCGCGTATAAGATTCAACGAGGAAGAGGAATTGCGATTAAAACCTTTTTTGGGCAAAGCAGAAGCCTCTGCTCAAGGTGGCGTTAACGAAGGACAATCCAGGACGCAAATCACAAGCGATCACAAAGGCTCCATTTATTCAGCTGTGGCTTCAGGATCGTACGGTCAACCCGAAGAACATCAAGGACCAATTGCTTTGGCATTGCCTGGAAACTCTCAACTAAGCTATTTATCCCAAACTCCACCACATAACCCCCAATCGGCACAAATACAAACCAGAGAAAATAGTCAACCATCACGACCAGTCTCCCATTATCCTCAATTCTTTCCGGAAAATCGGCAACAACAATATCATTTACCTTCGAATATTAAATTGCCAGGTCATCGTCCTCCTAATCGGGGTCGTTATGACTTTATTCCACCATCTACACAGCAATTGCCTGCTAATTACCGTCCCGAGCTTCAAAACCCAGCAAATGTCCCCATTAATTCTCAATACGTACCTCAAGTTGTATATCACCCACAAAAGCCACCACCAGGGGTAAAAAATAACCAATTAACTCTTCAACCTTTTGTGACTAAGCAACCACTACAAACATATTTTATACACGACAAAAGTTCTTTTCAGCAGCAATATTTGCCGTCACAAGGTGTTCATAAAATACCCACACAGACACATCTTCTACCCAATGGGGGTTATCCGAAAACTGTTGCACAGCAGGTTATACCTAAAAGTGTTCCTGTTCCTACTGCTACTGGTTTTCGCACTAGGGTAGTGACTACTCACGTTCAGGACATAAAAGGATTTTTTCCTACTCCTTCGATTGATGTTGCTACGTACAAACATCAATTATTTCATCGTCAACAACATGGCCATCAAGCGAATAAGCAAATACAGCAAAATCCACGGATTCAGTTAAATCAAAATATGTTTATTAAAACTTTTCCATCTCATCAACTGCCCCCAGCCAATCCGACTGTAAGGCCGGACTTTCAATTTCCAGAAATAAAATCCGACCAACCATCAAAATGTTCATCCAGCTGTTTTCATGGATACAAAATTGCTAAGATTGTTAAAATATGCAGAGTTGTTCCGGGTTGTCAAAATTAATTGCGTTGTTTGTTTTGTAAAATGTGCAATTAAATTCCATGTGAAAACACCAACAGATGGCGCTGCAATCCAGCGCTTAGATTGTTGTCTAATAATATATATAAATTTGTAATCAAGTGTTGTTGTATCTATCCTATCCGTAATTGTTACTTAGTCTTCCTAAATTAAAAAGCAATTGTACTTCGCACAACGTTCTTACAGGTAAATTCATTTGAAGACAATAAACGATTTTTTCACACGGCGGAATTGCGCATTAGATTTCGAGCAGCATGCGTCTTGGATTGCTTTGATTGGATGTCAAACCACAGGATAAAAGTGACAGATTCTATATTAAATCATACATATTAATCATTTTCACAAACTTTTACCACAAGTTTAAATAATCTCTCCGAAACTTTAAATCATACAATGAAATTACGTCATATTTTCTCCCGCCATTTCTCGTTTTGGTTTGAAGTCTGCGTCCGCCATTTCTGGTAACTACAGGGCCAGGAGTGGATGCTTCGCCATGGCGCACATAACGATAGATAAAGGCGCGTTTTACAGACGGATGAAGAGATTATTTGCCGCATGGAGGGTAAGAATTAATTGCACATTTTTGCAATTCGTGAATAAAGAAATTAGCGGCGAAAACTCGTTTGCTTTGTGAAGTTTTAGATGATTAACCCTAAGTTCGTAATGACAGGGGAAATCTGAATAAGAATGTTAATAGATATTGCTTAATTTTTGTATACAAACCTAAAAAAATGGGGGAAAAATGTCGATTAGCTTTTCCGTTAGAGTAAACGAGTATTAATTCGTGAAATATGTCATCTTTTGCAAGTTTCTAATATAACATTTTACATTTAGAAAAGTGAAAACGATGGATTTGGGAAAATGGACGCTTTGGTGTCAGCAGTTGGCGTGGACGAAGAAACCGTGTACAGCAAATCTACTGCAATACAGGTAATGTTTGGAAAAATCACACGATGTCGAAAAATTATCATTGTTTTTGTTCATTTTGTAGACTTGGTTGTTTGGCTATGAATTGACCGATACCGTGACCGTCTTGTGTGCGAATGGGATCTACTTCTTAGCCAGTAAGAAGAAAGTGGAGTTTCTCAAACAAATTGAGACGAGCAAAGAAAATGAAACAGGAATTCCATCTATTATATTGCTGACACGTGATAAAGGCGATAAAGACAAAAGTAATTTTGAGAAACTTGTGTCCGCAATCAGAAACAGCAAAAAAGTATAAAATGAATATTTTTATATTTTTATTTTTTATAAAATAATATATTTTTTGTTTGAAGGGAAAAACAATTGGCGAGTTTGGTAAAGAAAGATTCTCCGGCGAGTTTATGGATGCGTGGCGTTTATCTCTAGCAGCTGAGAAATTCGATTATGTATGCATGAAATAATTTGTAATAATTTGAAGACCCGTAATTTATTTGTTTATTTAAAGGTTGATGTGACTTCGGTTATGGCTTATACGATTGCAGTGAAAGAAGACGGTGAATTGAATTTAATTCGACGTGCCTCGCAAGTTACTGTTGATTTGTTTAATAAATATCTTAAAGATCAAATAATGGAGATTATTGATGCTGACAAGGTAATAAAATGATAAATGGATAATTATTGTCGATGTTTATATTTGTTTTATTTAATTTCAGAAAGTTAAACATTCTAAATTGGCAGAAGGTGCGGAAATGGCATTAACAGACAAGAAATATGTTCCAGGAGTAGACACGAGCCAGCTGGATATGTGTTATCCCCCGATTATCCAAAGTGGTGGAAATTATAATTTAAAATTTAGCGTTGTTAGGTAAACAAATTGTAGAATATTTAAATTTAATTAAAGCATGTAATTTTTTTTTTTTTTTTTAGTGACAAAAACAATTTACATTTCGGTGCGATTGTATGCCTTTTGGGCACTCGCTACAAATCGTATTGTTCGAACATTATAAGGACGTTGCTAGTAAACCCATCGACCAAATTACAGGACATTTATAATTTTCTAACAAATGTGGAAGAAGAAATTCTTAATCGGTTACAAAACGGAGTTAAGTTATGTGAAGTGTACGACGCTGTTATTGCTTATGTTAAAAAAGAGAGACCCGATCTTGCTGATAAATTGACAAAGACGTTTGGGTGAGTTTATGGGAATTTTTCTTTGTGCTGACATTATTGTTTAAATTGTTATTTCCAATGCAGATTTGCCATGGGAATTGAATTTCGGGAGAGTTCTTTGGTCATAGGACCAAAAAATGCAGCAGTGGCGAAGAAAGGAATGGTATTCAACATTAATGTTGGTTTTCACCCGATCCCTAACCCAGATGCGGGTGATGACAAGCAAGCGCAGAAGTATGCAGTTTACGTAGGCGATACAGTAACTGTAAATGAGGTAATTATTGAACGAGTGTTACTTTTTCGACTTTTTGTGACATTAAAAATTTCAATGCTTGCAGGGACAACCAGCTACTATTTTAACAATGGCGAAAAAGAAGATCAAACATGTTGGAATATTTCTCAAGGTTTGAGACGAGAAAGTAAAATTATATTGATTTTTATTTTTAATTGGATTTAAATAAATTTGCAGGATGAAGATGAACAGGAAGAAGAAGAAACAGAAGTTGTAAATGAGGACGTTGATTTTCTCAGAAGAGGACGGAGAACAGCCATTATCGATTCAAAGCTACGGGTAATCATACTTAGCGGTAGCAGATGACTTTTATGTTTGATAAGCACATATTCAATGTTTGAAGTTTTAGTAACGAGTTATGAATTTGTGGTTTGCAAATAACTTTGTTGGTCGTTATCAAATATGTGTTTTCATCGGTTCTCTTGTGTATGATCTATTGTGTTTCCTAATAATTCGTTTCTATTACAATGGGTATTCAATCAATCGTCCAGACAAGGACATTATCGAATATGAGGGTGGGTAATACTCTATTTCCACTACTTGAAAAAATGTTGGATTTCTATCAACAACGAGCTATGTTTTACAACTTATTTTTAGAAATCTTTAATTGAAATGTATAGATGATTTGAAGTCAATTCTTTCGTTATTGCAGACGGAGCACTCGACTGAAGAAAAAAGAAAACTGCATCAGAGGGAACTGGGCGAATCACTAAACACAGATGCCAAAACGAGGTTGGCAGAACAGAAGACTGGGCAACATCAAGAAAAGTAAACTATTAAATTGAAATCACTGAAATAATTTTTCAACAAATTTATTCATTTTTTAAAGGATTCGAAAGTCAAATGTTTCATATAAAAATCCAAATTTGATACCAAAAGAGACGGAAATAATGGAATTAAAGATTTACGTAGGTAAGTTCAACGAGTGCTTTTAGTTTGGTTTTGTTTTACCTCATTACTGAAATAATTATTGATATATTTTCTTTAAGATAAAAAATATGAAACTATAATACTCCCGGTGTTTGGGATCACGGTTCCATTCCACATTTCCACGATAAAAAACATCAGTCAGTCTGTGGAGGGCGACTATACTTACCTTCGAATAAATTTTTATCATCCTGGCTCTGCAATGGGTCGAAACGATGGCAATGTTTTTCCGCAACCAGACGCTACATTCATGAAAGAAATGTAATTTTCGAAATTAGTATTTCGTGCTATGTTTAATTTTAATTGTGATTTTATGTAGAACGTATCGAAGCACAAATAGCAAGGAACCGGGTGAGATTTCGGCACCATCTTCAAATTTGAATACAGCATTCCGATTGATTAAAGAAGTTCAAAAGAAATTTAAAACGAGAGAGGCTGAAGAAAGAGAGAAAGAAGTAATTTACTTTATTCGGTAAAAAAACAAAATAAAACAATTTTTTTAATAAAAAAAATTTATTCACTTAATAGGGAATAGTGAAGCAAGATATATTGGTTGTTAATAGCAACAAAGGAAACCCTAAGCTCAAAGATCTTTACATTCGTCCGAATATTGTAACAAAACGTATTTCTGGCACGCTGGAAGCTCACACAAATGGTGATTTCGTATTAAGTTAAATCCTTTGTAAGAGTTTTTTTTTGAAGACATCTTGACAAACAGGTTTTCGTTTCACATCTGTTCGAGGGGATAAAGTTGACATTCTTTATAACAACATCAAACACGCCTTTTTTCAACCGTGTGACGGTGAAATGATAATTTTGCTTCACTTTAATTTAAAGGTACGTCGAAAAAGTTGTATACCGGTAAATATAACGATTTAATGTATTATGTTTTAAATTTTCAGAATGCTATAATGTTTGGGAAAAAGAAGCATAATGACGTTCAGTTTTATACGGAAGTAGGAGAAATCACCACAGATTTAGGCAAACACCAACACATGCACGACAGAGATGATTTAGCTGCTGAACAAGCAGAGCGAGAACTCAGGCACAGGCTTAAGTCTGCGTTTAAAAGCTTCTGTGAAAAAGTAGAGACAATGACGAAACAAGAAGTGGAATTTGATACCCCATTTCGCGAACTTGGATTTCCTGGTGTACCATACCGAAGTACAGTTCTGCTTCAACCAACCAGCGGTTGCCTCGTTAATTTAACAGAATGGGTAAAAACTAGCTCGGGTTTTCATTGTTAATTTTTTCATTGCCCTTAACGTTGATATTTTATTTGCATAGCCGCCATTTGTGATAACATTGGAAGAGGTCGAATTGGTTCATTTCGAACGTGTTCAATTTCATCTGAAGAATTTCGATATGGTGTTTGTATTTAAGGATTACCACCGTAAAATTGCAATGGTGAATGCCATTCCCATGAACATGCTGGATCATGTTAAGGAATGGTTGAAGTAAGTGAACGAATGAATTGAATATTTCAATGGGGGTGAACTTATTTTTATTTACTCGTTTCAGCTCTTGTGACATTCGATACACGGAAGGAATTCAGAGTTTAAACTGGACCAAAATCATGAAGACTATTACTGATAACCCAGAATTATTTTTTGAGGACGGGGGTTGGAACTTTTTAAATCCCGACTCTGATGGTGAGGGCGAAGCCGATGACGACGACGAATCGGAAGCGGACGATGCGTATGCCCCGAGCGATGAGGCCGGAGAGGAAGAGTCCAGCGACTACTCGGAAGATTCGGAAGTCACTGAGGATTCCGATTCTGGTTAGTTCTGCAAAGTCGAACGATTTAGCAGCATTTTAAAAATTACCTATATATATATATATATATATATATTTTTTTAAAACAACAGATTATGACCTGGGAACTAGTGAAGAAAGCGGGAAAGATTGGAGTGAATTGGAAGAGGAAGCGGCTAAAGGTACATTTAGTTTAAGCAATAAGTTAATAATTTAGCTGACTTGAATTTGTTTTAATAGCTGATCGGGATCACAATGAATTCGAGGATGAATACACAAAAGGCAAGCGTCCGGGCGGACCTCCTGGACCCGAAGACAGAGAACGACATCGCCACCGTCATAACCTTAATAGCAGTAGACGGCGGAGCCAGAAACGTCAACGGGAGGACAGCCCGAGAAGCAGCAGCAAACACAAACGTCAGCGGTCAGAAAGCTCTAAAAGCAGGAGCAGTCACGGAAAAAGTCGAAGGGAATCGCAAAGCCCGAAGGGAAAATTTCACAAAAGGATGAGAAAATAAAAGCATTGATTGTGGTATTGTTTTCTTTTCTCTGTTGAAATTATTAATGAAATCATCGGGTTTTATTTCCGGCAGATTAGGAATATTTTTCATACTTTGTATAACCGAAGCTACACAGTTCGAAACCAGACAACATACAGAATCAGAATGAATGTGTCAGTTCGTGGGAACAGCACTGTTACAATGTCAGCAAATACGCTCTTAAGTAAGTTCGTGCAAATTTGGACTACGTAATTATGTGCAACAGGTAGCGGGAAAAGTTAAATTAAAAAATGTTTCGCTGACTTGAATATTCACCTCGTGAATCATTACTTTGTTTTTTCTATCATTCATAATACATTCAAAGAATGCAATTTTTGTCTCGTTTCTTGAGTGTATCATTTTAATTGTGAAATCTTTTGTGAATAAAATGGGAATTACGATATTTTCGACTCCGGTTTTTTTACTTGAGAAATCGTCGCTAGGTGGTGTTTAACGATGACGTGACAAATCCAGATCATGTTCTGACTCGCAATTAAAACATGCAGTATGGAAGGTGAGGAATCAGCTGTTAAATCGCCTTCGCCGTCTAACATATCACAGAAAATTGTCAGGCGTCGTCGATCGAATTGTTCAGTTTCTAAATCCGTTGACGGGTCTTCCGATCGAAGTACAAAAAATTCCGCAGAAAACCTACGACGAAGTGAACCGTGTGAAGATCTTGCAAGTCGGCTCTTAACGTCGTCTAAATCTCCTCAAAGACGAGCGAGATCTAAATGTAAAATACTTTTAGATTTTTTCTTAAACGATGAAATTTACTTGTTGCATTCAATTTCAGATACTGATGGCACAAAATACGATAAAATGCAAAGCATAGAACAGGCTTTGAAAGCTGAACCAGTCGATATCACGTCTTTACGGCAATTGGCCATTACTCATGGAGGACTTATCAGCGACGACATGAGATGTAAAGTTTGGCCGTATTTATTACACGTCAATGTATATGAGACATCACCGCGACCGAGTAAATTTTAATTATTGATTGTGTTAGCTTAAATTTAATTTTTTATTGCTGTTTTGCAGTTATGGAAGATGTAGAGAACTACAGAGACTACACTCAAGTAGTGTTAGACGTCAATCGGTGTTTACGACGTTTCCCTCCAGATATCGATGAAAATATTCGTTTGGCATTACAAAATCAGCTAGTTTTTCTCATAGTTAGAATATTAATGAAACATCCGGAATTACATTACTATCAGGCAATTTGATCTCGATAAAGTAGAGTCTCTGAAATCCGACGTGTGTATTGGACTTGTAGGTGTTGGAACTACGAGAACAAATCACACTTTTATCCATACACCAACTTAGCAAAACTAATCACATTGTACAGGGTATTGTACAAACAACTAGCAACTGACAGTACTGTAAACATCATTATTTTTCTCTTTCTGTTGCGTACATGCACACATAAACAGACAAGTTGTAACACAAAAATTTTATATACACGCTTGCTGACTTCAGATTTGTGAAGTGTCGGATTAAAGAGACTTTACTGTATTTAAAAAAAAAATTGTATTATTAATTCTGCTTTGTAATGACAGGGATTTCACGACATTTGCATCACATTCCTTCTTGCCGTGGGTGAAGAATTGGCGTTTGCACTCATGGATCAATTATCAATGATCCATTTGAGGGATTTTATGGAGGCTACTATGGATAAAACAGTGCGCATGCTCAATTACTTGCACCCTATATTGGGTAGAGAAAGTCCAAAAATTCGGAAGCACATGGACGAGTAAACACACTGTTGTCTGAATAGTTGGACGTAATTAATTAATTTTTTTTTTATAACATTTTTTTTAGGGCTGGAGTAGGCACTATATTTTGTCTTAGTTGGTTAATAACGTGGTTCGGGCACGTACTCAATGATTACCGTCACATTGTTCGGTTATACGATTTCTTTCTCGCCAACGAGCCGTTAATGCCCATATATTTAGCAGCTAGTGTATGTATTACATTCATGGTGGAACATTTTGTAAAATATTGATAGTGTTAATTTGATTTAGGTCGTTTTGCATCGAGAATCAGATATTCTTGAAGCCGAATGTGACATGCCAACTCTTCACGCTTTATTATCTAAAGTACCTGACGATCTCCCATTTGAGGAACTCATTTCAAAAACCGGAGATTTATACTTAAGATATCCACCTGAAATATTTAAGGATGAAGTTGATGAAATCACTGAATTAGGGTACGTAATTATTTTATTTTATTTTTAAATATAAAATGGCAAATTATTTAGATTCATTCGCCTTCACGAACCAAGCAAATCGACCAAAAATGGGACTATTTGTCGACCCTCTAGTCTACGCTACAGGAGAGGCAGTGACTCGAGTCTTTTGCTGTTGATAGCACCGTCGTGGCTTCGTCAGCAGAGGACATTTGTCCAAGTTGTAGTTTGCACCGCAGTGGCCACAGGTGCCACTTTTCTTTACTCCTATTTAGCGAGCGGAGAATTTATGTCGTTTCTTCCTTCTCGGTAGAAACGATGTATTTATTTTAAACTTGTAAATTATGTTACATACGAAATATAAAACCGATTGTCGCTAGAATCTGATTTACATTTTTTTTTAAAAAGTAGGAAAAAAAAGTGTTTTTTTTCGTCTTTTTTTGTTTTCTCACTCGATTGAACGTTTGCTGAAGAAGTGACGAATTGTCGCATCTTTTTTATTCACGCACGAACGACCCTTCAAGATAGAATAGATCATTTCGTCTACAGCTTGACGGCCTTGCTGTTGTCAAGGTAACGGATCAGAGAATTACTCGGTTGATGCAAGCGTCTTGTCGCTTGCATCAGTTCGGCGGCGTGAGTGATTGCAAGACCAATGACATTAAAGTTGATAAGAATGTTTCCTAAGTTAATTAATTGCTGCAGAAAAGATTTTGAAATTAAAACAAATTAAAACAATTTAAAAAAAAGAAGAAAAAAAAAGAAGAATTAGGTTTTGTGTCATTTGGTTGCACATTTCCATGTTTAGGGGATAATTTTTTTGAGTCTCCTTGTTTATCTAAAGAGGGAAGGGAGAGCATTTCACGCCCTTTCTCCTACGCCTGACCTCCCTCGAGGTCGAACGCGCACCATTCGCCCACCAATCAGCTCAGTGGTGGGAGGGACCAGTGAAGCGCACGAGGTTGGCGTGCAGCGCGGGCGTCTTGACAATTTCTCATGGCTCGTGCTCAGTGCCCGCGTCTCTCGTTTATCACCCGCTTTGCGAAAGGCGCCAAAAGAAGCACGAATGGCTCGACTGGCGGAAACGTACAGATTAAGAGGAAGATTACGTTGATGAACGGCATCGCACTCATCGTGGGGTCAATCATCGGTTCTGGCATTTTTGTGTCTCCCAAGGGTGTATTTGAATACTCCGGCTCGGTCGGTGTTGCTCTTATAATTTGGCTACTTAGTGGTATTTTTTCAACCATCGGAGCGTATTGTTTCATCGAACTTGGAACGAGTATTAAGCGATCAGGTACTTTTTGACGGGTCAAAAAAACAACAAAAAAAGCAGATAAGTGATTGATAATTTGGTTTTGGTCACTTAGGTGGTGATTATGCCTATATTTTGGAAGCTTTTGGACCTCTTCCAGCGTTTCTCCGTTTATGGATTGCCGTTATTATCACCCAACCCACAACTTTAGCTATAGTTGCTCTTACCTTTGCCCAATACACGATTAAGCCTCTGTTTCCTGACTGCGATCCACCGGACGAAACTGTGCTGAGATTATTGGCCGCACTTTGCTTAAGTAAGATTTGATTTTTGTTATTCATTTTTTTGGTAATTGAGGATGACACATTCGCCATCAATGAATGTATTCGTCGTTAATAAAACTTGTTTGTAAATAAGAGGATCCCATTACAAGATTCAAAGATTCTACAGATTGTAGTGATAAATACGGACGGAGTTTCTGACCCAATAATCATAGGGCAACATTGATTTTTTTTCTTCTTCTTCTTTTTTGCCTCTCGTGCTTTGTAAATCCCCGTATATACATCCTAATCAATCTGTATACAGAATTAATCTTTTATTTTCATTACTTATTGTCACTTTATGAAATTGATGTTGATTCCCGGTATAGTCGTATTTTAAAAACAAACTTGTTTTGCTTCAGTCCAATAGACTTTCTTTTGAAATCAAAAGCGAAGAAAAAAGAGAAGAAAGGGAAAAAAAAAAAATGTTGTTTTTCTATTTTAGTTTTCTTTTTTTTTTTTTGCTTCTTTTCCTAAGTGACAAAACAAGAGATGTGAAATTTTTCTGTTGACTAAAACGAAACAGGATAGGCCAGATGATGAGCACGGGTGTTCTGCTGTTAAGACCAACCCAATCGAGTGTGTTATTTTTTCCTGTAATCACAAGTCCGAAAAACAAACAATGGACGCGAGGCGAACCACTGCTCAACTATATTTTATGACCTAATTTTGGGGTATCCATTGCGTTCTGATTGCTTGCGAGGGCGAATTAAACTGAAATTGAAAACAAAACACTAATTTATAGCACCTCATTTTTCAAACACATAATTATTGTCTTAAATTTTTTTTTTTAAATGCTTTCTTTATTGTATCGGATTTTTATTTTTTACTTTTATCTCTTTTTGGTTCATGATTTTCTAACAAATGATGAATTTTCTGAATGTCACGCGCCTCATTTATTTTTGAAAATCGTATGATGGAGACATGTAGCTGAATTATGCTGGAGGCAACATCATTTGACCCTGACTGCAGAGATTAGAGCAGCGCTGTTAATGTACCCTTTAAATTTATGAGGAAACAGTCAAACACACATAATGACAGTGAAGGCATCTGTCAGCAGCCGACCCGTTATGAAGTGTTCTTTCTAACGCTTTCCGTTTTCACTCGGTTTTCGGTTTGGGGTTTTCAAAGTTGATCAAACTGAGACATCACTTTCAAAACCATCTTTAACCTATTAAATTTGCACGCTACTATTATCCTTGTGAAGGACGTTCGGGTCTTTTTTTTTATACAAATAAATAGAATTCCAAATAGCCGTGAATCAATTGGTGTAGTAAAAAACGCCACATTCTTGAGCCGATCAAAATAGCATTGAAATAGTGCTAAAGGCAAAACTTGTTTTTACTATCAAAAGTTCTTCACACATATTTTCAATTCACATTTCTGTCCTTGTTAGGTTTGGCAGTTTTATACATGACATACATTTTCATCTCTTTTGTTAGCTGCCCTTACTTACGTCAATTGCGTCAGTGTACGATGGGCCATGAGAATCCAAGACGTGTTTACGTGGGCCAAACTGTTCGCTTTGCTGTTCATCATCGTCGCTGGGTTCATTCAAATCGCACGAGGTGCTAATTTAATTAAATTTACGTGAAATGCAATCAAAATCTTATTTCGTATCTATATTTTAAAAAAAAATTCCAGGTCACACGCACAATTTTCAGAATTCGTTTCAGGGTGAATACAATGTAGAAAGCATTTCGTTGTCGTTTTATGCGGGACTTTTTGCCTACGGTGGATGGTAAGGATTTTGCATGTTAAATTGGCTGTTATTATCAAATTATTTATTAGTTTATTCAAATATGTTTGAAGGAACGCTTTGAATTTTGTGACCGGAGAGATGATTGAGCCAGACAAGTAAGTCGCAGCTTATTTAGCCGTTTGTCATTAGCGAAAAGACTCTGGAGAGGTTTGGAGTCACATTTTTCTTCCTATCATGTGTGCACGCGCGCCTTTCCGTCTATTACGATCCGATAAGCGTTCATCGCTGCCCCCTTAGATGTGTCGTTGCTATGGTAACTGTATCTTTATTTCTTGGAAATAAATTTTTTTTATCGTGTCTTTCCACATTGATTGACTTCGTTTTTTGATTGTGCATATCAATTCTATTTCTTTATTTATTCAAGCGTGGTTTTGTCTATTCAATTCCAGAAATTTACCACGTGCTGTTTGGATCGCTATGCCATTAGTTACGCTCGTATACGTTCTAGCAAATGTGGCTTACTTTGCCGTGGTGCCACCGTCTGATCTGCTAGAATCTCCTGCAGTGGCTGTGGTGAGAGTTGTCTCGAACACTTGACTTCTTTCATGAAACCCGTTTTAATCAATGCTAATGAGTTTGGTTTCTCTTGTGTATAGACTTTTGCTTATCAACTTTTTCCAATTATCGCATGGGCTATGCCTGTTTTTGTGGCTCTGTCTACATTCGGAGGCGTTAATGGCATCTTGTTTACATCAGGTCGCATGTTTTACATTGCGGCTCAAGAAGGACATTTGCCCGTTGTCCTCTCGATGATTCACGTCAAACGATGCACGCCAACACCGGCTCTCATCTTTACAGTAATTACTTAAAATGCAACTTTTATTTTAAAATTTTTATGATTTTTTTTTTCTAGTGTGGACTTTCTCTCGTTATGTTATGTACAAGTAACATTTTCACTCTGATCAACTATTTTAGTTTCACTTTGTGGCTATCGGTAGCTGCTTGTATACTTGGTCTTTTCTATCTGCGATGGAAAATGCCAGATCTTGATCGACCTATCAAAGTGAATTTGATTTTCCCTGCGTTTTTCCTCTGCTGTTGTTCTTTTCTTCTCATCCTGCCTGCTGTGGCGAAACCCAAAGAAACTGGTATTGGAGCACTTATCACTCTAGCAGGAATTCCAGTTTATTATTTAATTAAATGGGAATCAAAACCAAAAGTCGTCATTAATTTGCACAGTACGTTGAAATTTGCCGAGTTAAATAAAATTCAAATTTAATAAATTGAGTATTTTCAGATTACATTACCGTCAAACTGCAACAAATATTCGAAATTGTGCA
Source organism: Strigamia crassipes (assembly GCA_034683725.1). Lineage (NCBI taxonomy): Eukaryota > Metazoa > Arthropoda > Chilopoda > Geophilomorpha > Linotaeniidae > Strigamia > Strigamia crassipes. The sequence continues at coordinate 31,805 of JAQFXT010000227.1, forward strand.
ACAAGATGAAGGCGAAGAATCTCTTTTAGCCAAAGAAAAAAGTTAATTGTTTTGTATTAGGATACTGAACCATCAATAGAGTCATTTCGCTAGCTTTTTGTTTAGAAAAAATTTTTTTTATAAGTTTAAACGAAGACATAAGGTTGTTTCTTTAATTTTATCTTTAAAAGTATTGATTTTTGAATTTCTGGTAAACATTCCTTTTTGTTTTGAGTGTACATGTATACAAATGTAAAGTTTTAGTTAGATTTCTTTTTGCTCAGGTTACTGGGAACAAACTACGTATAAAGTCAGGGACCAATGTAAATATTTCAATGGAGAATAGGAATTCAAACACTATTTATTTTGTAATTTATATTTTTATTGCAACTATTGGCAGATTTAATTTTTTATATACGTGCTATAGGTATAAGGGACCAAAACCAAATAAAGTGCTTTATGTGTTGTACATTGTACTAATAAATGATATCAACTATGCTTGATGATTTTCAGATTTATTAAAGTTTGCTTCGCTGTAAACTCGAGCGGAAATTATAAGCTCTGCAGAGAATGACCGAGAGCAATTTAAGAATTCAAGTTGGCAAATTTGTTATTTTTACAACTTTCGTAGCTTTTCTTCGTTTCGCTTTTGATATTCTTTTTTCATTCTATTTATTAATTTACTTAGAACCAAAATAAAAATAAATTTCATTTTTTTTCTTCAAATCTTGGATGTTGGCTTGACTGCAAAGCCCTTTAAAAAGTGGTTTATTTTCAACATTTCTATAAATTCTTTTTCGTTGGAAATTTTTTTTGTTTACTCGTGTGCAAAATAAAGATTAATTTCACTTTGTATTACGAACCGATGTTCGTTTTAATGAAGCCAATGAAACCCGATGTTTACCTATTTTTGTTAATTGTGTGCACTAAAGCAAATCATTTTTGTTGTATGTAAGGCGATGCAAACAAACTGTAATTATTATTTTCTACTTTTATTTATAGTAAATGTAAATGTAAAAAGTTAGAAATACTTGCAGATTTTAACTCAGCAGTAAGTTTTAGCTTGTCTTTTATGATTTGCGATTCAGTTCACAGATGGCACGCAGTAGTGTAAGCCATACCGAGACGCATATCCCACAGTCATGAATTTTGAAAGCTTTTAAGTCTTTTATTCTGAATTATGCTATCAATTGCATCTATTACATTCATCTTGATTGTTGATCGTCAGCAAATCAAATTTTTTTAAATTTTTTTTATTGCATTGCATTTTTTTAATAATCGGAAATTGCTATTTATTCATTCGTCAAATTAGCTCTTCTTTGCTTAATTGATTTTTTTATGTTAAATGTATATAATATGCAAATTGAGAATTGGGCAATGACCGCAGGTCCCTCCCTTGTTTCCAGGACAACACTAAAACGGCTTTCTACGCCACCCAGCTCCAAAACTCAACCAAACCAGCACCAAGTTTTTTAATAAAAAAAAATTGCAGGAAATAATTTTTAAATAGCTGTTCAACCTGCCGTTCGATTTTTAGCCCTAGATTAATCTGAACCCAGTTTGCTTATTTTGGCTGCAGCAGTATGAATGATTGATGGATGTAGGTGATCATGAACAGTAGATTACCTAATAATAACCCACCACTTTTTACGGTCGGTTATCGTAAGTTTTAACAATTATTTCCTGCACCTATGTCACTTCAAATGTATCGGTAAGTAATTTAAACAACCACTTCTACTATTGGTCAATTGCCTAACTACACAAACTGCAATATACTAAGCTTATATCTAGCCCACTTAAAATGCTTCATTGCATTGCATGGGGTAATTCGATGTTTACATCTAAAAATACGAAAGTGAAGATATTTTTCCAGTTAAGAGTTAAAAATAGGCATGGCACTGACCTTGGTATTGAATGAAAAAGTTGGTCACAAATAGATTAAATGAAATTAGAAACAACTACGTACAAAACACAACACAAACTTTATTATTCTTTCAATTACGCAAATACAAAATACAAAAAATGGACAGAAAAAAATATTCTTTTATTAAATAACTCCCGTTATCACAAGTGAGGAATGGTGACGTAGGTCATTACTTACAGCAATGATTCATCGCACTTGGAAAGTTCATAGCACGTGCAGGTTGTCACACGACTTGGACTTGGAGTAATTAAGTTTCTTCAGCAGATCTCTCATCACACTTCTCGACCGCGACAACGATGTTTTGGATCCTTTATAACGAAGTGCTCGTTGCTGTTTTTTCTCTTGGCGATCGTGACGTTGCAGTTTGAGACGAATTTGGCTGAGAAGTCCCACTAATAACTCATCTACATTATGATTCATCCAGTCTGACGTCTCGATAAATTTGCACTCGTACGAAATAGCAACACTTTTCCCCTCTAAGAAAACAAACATTGGACTATATTAGAACAACCATAAAGATCTACACCTCTGTATTTACACCTGCCTTCTGTTTGCACTGCTCTGCCACGTTCCAAGTCTGTTTTATTTCCTACTAGAATGACAGCTTTGTCTTTAATGAAGTCACATTGATGTAAAAAGGCCAAAATGCTTTTAGCCCTGCAAAAACTAACGCGGTCCGTGATAGAAAACAACACCAGATACGCGTCGACGTCTTTCTCTCTGATCATTATTTCCGGCTAAAAAGAGAAATTGCATTTTCAATTATCCATATCGAGGTCAATCCGTTACTCTTTTTATTTACGTACCGGTATCTTTGCTGCCGGCTGATCATGAAAGACGAGATCTGACATTTCTCCATTCAGTGTGATCTGCAAACATTTGTCTTGGATCCTGACATCTACAGAGATAAAATAAAAATAAAATGATAAATCTGAGAGGCTGAGCCGGTAATTGATTTTCGTAGCTGAAATGGGGTTAGGGCCACGAAGGGGCACTCCTGACCTAATTTCAGGTAAAATGAATTTTCTTTCATCCGTAGGTGCGTCTATTTTTACATAGAATTTGGTATATATTGCAATTTGCAATCAGGTGATTATTCTGAGCTTGAGAGCGACCTTCATTTGCTTTCTTTGATCTTTCTGGGAAAAACATCGCCATTTACGGAGAATTAAAAATAACCGAGTGAAACAAACATTTTCGGCTTTTAAAGTGGATTATCATATCATTCTAATTTCTTAGATCAAATTAAATTTTACCTGTATAATCATCGTGATCAAATGAAGATTTCTCTGACGAGATGAACTGATTGACAAGAGATGATTTCCCTACTCCTTGCGAGCCCACCACAGCCACCGAGTACCGTGTGCCTCCAAAAGGTGAAGAGGAATCAGATCGAGCATGTGATAAAGCAGTTGTTTGAGAAGTTTTGTTCCAAGTACGCTCTCGGGATCCGTATCCACTGGACCAGGATGCAGCACTGGCATTGCTCGGTTGCCTTCTGACCGATCGCCGGCTTTCACTCGCGGCTCTGGGTGATTTGGCGGCAAAACTCAGACTTCGTCCACGGTACTCGCTCATTTCAGCGTGCGATGCAGGTGAGTAAGTGCAGCGTCTGGGAGAAGGCATGGTTGCCACGCGGGGTCGAAAGCTTGGTGGGAGTAAATACTCTTCGTCTTGAGCTGGCAAATGATTGTTCTGCCTTGCCTCTTGTCTCTTTGAAGAAGTTGTTCGAAGTGGTGAAGAGTTTATAAAGGGCGGAGATGTGTTCAGGTCGATCGCTTCACCGAAGTAAGCTGCCAGCAAGTCGTCCCTTCTTCCTGGTAGCCTCAAATCAAACTCTGGCGAGTGCCAGAGTTCTTTTTCTTTTTTGCCATGTGTCATGGGAAGACAGTTTTTTTTTCTTCTTCTTTAAAGCATAAAAAAAATCACGCTCTTCCTTGAATGTCTGCCAAAAAGCATCTGTCACCACTTGACGTTGCATTGCCTTATTTGTAAACTTATTTCCCGCTGTTTTCTAACGTCCAATGAACAGTAAGCAGTGCAAACACCATAGCGTGCGCGTCATGTACTGACGTTTGCTGTGGGTATTGCTCGGTGCTAAAGTACATGTTTGTCGATCGATTATAGCAACAGCAACAACGACGTAAGGCAGTTCAATAGCTGCAGCCGGGTTGTTGTTGTTTTGGGATGACAAGCTTGAAGAAGTTTAGTCTAATGACAAACTTTACTTTTTTTTAAACAAGTGACATCATGAGGAAGTCGCACTCAATGATGTCAGGTCTAAATATTATTCCAAATAGGATTGAATTATAAAACCGTTATAACAAATTTAGTACATCTAATTTTAACATATGTACTCAATACTTTATTCAATATTTGCTGATTTAAAAAATATCTATTGTAAATGCTAATATTTCATAAAAATAAAATAAATATAATGATATTTTATCTTATTGACACATCTACAATTTTCTAGATGTCCAGCCAGGTTATAATTATGTTGCCAGGTGCTAATAATGATTTTCATTTGAATTGACGTCGAATTTTCACCAACTTGAATCAGCATCCACAAACGGTTTTTGATTCACCCATGAAGCTATAATTTAATTTTAACCCTTCTCGCGCTTAATTCAATTTCATTTTCGATGAAGGGTTCGTTGATTAAACAATTAACGACCATTTGTAGAAAAAAGAAAGAAAGTCGACTCATTTTGAATGAAAAGATCTATTCATTTTAAAAATAGAATGTAATTTTCAGGTGCGCTGCGTTTGTTGACAGATGATCCTTTTTAAAGTCTGGGGCAGTTGGTTGAGCAAATGAATCCAAGGTCTTCTAATTTCTCTTTCAAAAGGGAAAATCTTCGTCCTTCGGGTCTTTTTATCCCCTATTCGCTAACTTTTCGTAGTTAAGCTTAGACCAAATATAAAAATAGGCACACGTGTTGTGAGCAAGACCGCATCTTCAGACTATTTTCATCTGCCAGGAGAATAATAATAATCACCCATTTCCAAGCAATGGTTATTACAGCACGGGGGGAAAAAAATAAGTACGGTTTCTCTGGAATTAATTGATGCTAAAACCTAACTTTATTTATTATTTAATTGCTCTCAATTAAAATTTATGCATGTTTGCACATCTTTTCTAAATTTGAATCTCTAAGAGTGAATTTCCGCTTTGAACTGTGCTAAACAAAGTTAAAAGAAATTCAATAAAAAAGGAAGAGGCGTGAAATGCAGAAGGAGAAAAAAAAACTTTCTAGGGTAGGGGTTTAGAAGTTGAGCGTGTCATTCTGTTTGACTTTAAAAAAAAATTTAAAAAGATTCATCCTCATTTTTTTAACCCACAGTTCTTCCAGGAACCAACCGTGTGGGGTAAAAATGACATCGACCGCTCTACTTCTTGCTAAGAGGAAGTAAAATTAACTGAAATTTCATTTGATGTTCGGATCTGATGAATGTTTTGATGATTTATCCAAATGTCTTTCTTGTTCATCGGAGCGTGTATTGTTATTGGTTGTATTTTTAGGCACCATGTGCTTTCCACTCGCAAATGTAGCTCTGCCTATACTTAAACGTTTAATGTTTGAGGTGAATGACCTCTGTCATCAAACTTGACAGGAAGTTGACGAGACAGTTCTTACCTATAAAACAAATCTTGACCCATTTCTAAAAATCTGGATATTTTTAAAAACGGTTCTTGTTTACCTCAAAGTTATAAATTTTCCTTTTACCGTCAAACGGTGAGAAGAAAGCAGTTAGTTAAATAATTAAGTTGGCATTGTGTTGAGAAAGGATTGATGAACATTCTGTTGCGCTCTGTCTGATGTCTTGACAACTTAATTATTTTGTAGATTTGCCAACATTTCCTTGTATCTAGGTACGTAATGTTTTGTTCTTAGAAAAGGACAGTCCTCAATAAGTCATTTTCGCGAGTTATAACTAACTCAATTCAATTGAATAACACAAAATTAGTAGAAATTGTATTTTTACAAAAATTCCAATTTTGCAAGGGGAAAAACACAAAGCGACGTTTGTACCAAATAAACGGACATTGTTAGAAACTTTGCGGAAGATATCTGGAAGCAAGAATTTTGATCTTATTTATGTGCAGTACTGCATATGGTCTTCGACAGAACTTTTCTAGGGCGTTTCGGGTTTTTACGAAAATGTCAGGAATTCATTTTTTTCTTGTTTTTTTTTTATATAATTTTAGGCCGTACCCTGAAATAATTACCCGAGATAATTTTGATGTATTGTCGGTAAATGCATTTTAAAAAAAGAGAATTGTTTGGATCTATTATTAGTATAACATACTTTTCTCTCTCTTTTTTTCATGCTAATTTAAAAAAAAAATCTTTTCTAGCTATACAAATGTAGTCAGAAGTTTGTTTACTTCGTACTAAAAAAAAAACAAAAGAAAATAAAGGTCAACTTAAAAATATCTTATTTATATCTCGATTTACGGCTTCCGTCAGAAGTACATACACATGTGATTAAAAATAAAATAAACTAAAATGCAGTAATAATAATCGTTATTACTAAGAAAAATATAAATATAAATTAAAATTCTCCAATAAAAATAATACGATGCTATTTTATTTGGTAGAAACTTGTAATCAAATTATCATTATCTTTTGTTTACTAAAACCATGAACTCAAGCAGAAACAAATTTTGCAAAGCTCATGGACATACAATATTTGAATTCAAATTTTAATTGAACGTCTTAGATTGCATCTCTATAAGCTTTGCAGGATTCAAATCAACTAAAATAACTTCAGTTTCTGCGTTAAACAATTTCATAATAAAAAATCTTGTCTCAAAACTAAAGCTCTTTAAGTTATCTGGAATCATTTTTTACTGGCCGCACCTGAAATCACTCTTCGTGGAAGTCATTAAAGGAGTAGCAGCGCGCACTTTCACTTTCACGTGTACAAACAGAAACACCTTTAAAACATTCTACGAAGTATACAATCGCGTTAGTTATAGTTACCAATAACGGATCCGTCATGTCATTTTTACAAATTTAATGTTTTTAAATCTACCGTAAGTTATACAGCAATGAAGCTCCATAAACTAAACTCTCTTGAACTCTCTAACCAGTAAAATAGAAAACAAATTGCACCAGAATGTCACTTTCATAAATTTAATTTTAATTTTAATTTGTTTTCTATTTTATTAAAGAGTTCAAGAGAGTTCAGTTGATGGCGCTTCCCTGCACAGCAAGCAAAATAAGAGCTTCTATTTTTCCAGTCGGTGGCTCATCACACTGAAGAGGAAAATAAATTCACGAATTAATTTCTACCAGTTTCGTCGTCGAATTTAAGAAAACTGTTGAAAGCTCAATTAACAAGCAATAAAACATAGAACTTTCTGCTAGTTAAAAGAAAAATTTTTCCAAAACTAAAGTGCCGTTACATAATGAACTGCGTTAAATAACTAAATTTTTCAAAAGTTATTACACTTTAAGAAAAAAAAAACAAGAAAAAAAAAAAAAAAAAAAAACACCGACAGGAAAAATAGAATACCAGTATTCAAAGTTGCGGAGCAAAACGAATCAGTGAGTTAGAAGTGAAACCCGCCAACAAACCGACCGCTCACTCCCGCGCTCCTATAGTAGACTTAAATTTAGGTTTAATTTATTAGAAACCCAATTGGTGCGTACCTAAGGACTTTAAGACTAACTCGGGTTTGATTGCAAATGCCCAAAAATAAAAATTATCACTGGTCATCCGATTATGGTATTAAATGTATTTTAAGTGCTGCAAATTATTACATTAATCTCTTGTATATAACTGTTAAAAAAAAATAAAATATGAATTTATTCTCTGCCTTTAGTCTTGAGCGACTATAATTAATTTACCATCATTTTTTTCTTTTTTGCAGAAAAGCAGATCATGTGCCTTATTTTAGAGAGATAGGATTTCTTTCTGCGTGTGTACTGGTTCTAGAAAAAATTTTTTTTTTTTATTAACTTGATGCAAAAGAGTTATTAAATTGTCTAAAAGCACACAAAGTTAATAAAGCATCCAGTGTAACGAGTAAACATTGGTGGAGTTGAAAATTTGTAACCTTGAATGTGGGGAAAATTATGTTTTAGAATGCAAATTGATGAATTCCCATAAATTACTGTCAAATCAAGCCGATCATAGATATTTAAAACCTAAATCTTCAATTTAAACAGTATTAATTGTGTCTATTAACGGAACAAGTGAAGTTCATGACGTTGCTGATTCAAATTTTTTCGTGAGTTCAACCTCATAGATAGAAATAGCTTTAGGCAAACCGTTGTGGCAATTGTTGTAGAACAAAACCTTTTAATCTGTTGGGAAAATGTTCTACAACAATTTCATCGTCATTCTTCTCTAGCCGTACCACAAGTAAATAAACTGAGTCAGCAGTTACAGTGGAAGTACCAACTACCAATATTATTTTGGTGTTTTCAATTGAAGAGTGAAGACTATATCATATCAGATCATTTTAGAACTTGAAGTTTCATTACTTCTTTTCCCATTTATTCCATTTATCATATTTTCAACTATCATTATAGCGTTATTTACGCGCCTTTAAGAGTCTAAGCCTTTTCTCCTACCTCGAATATGAGCTACATAAACTACTTTCAACTAACAAGGTGCATCCAGTAATGATAGGTCCAATGGAAAAAAACAACTTTCATGATTGATTTCAACTACTTGATATCATTCGGGATATTTGGTTTCCAAGAAAGCGATAAGACAAATTGATAGCAACTTAACACATGTTTCAATTTTTAACTACATACATCGTATCGTCTTCATTATTGTTTAGTATGCAAATTAAGGAGTTGCATAAATCAAACAATGGTAATGCAATCATTCAGATTACAAAAACGGTCCAGTCTAAAGTCTATAAATTCCCGACCGAAAGAAGCAAATTGAAGCTCTGCGACCTGAAATTTTCAAATTAGCACTAAAATCAAACCTAGCAATTAATATAGGTAACAAACCAAGTGCTTACAAGTTAGACTAAAAGGCAAAACTAGGTGGAAACTTTTAAACTTCGTCAATTACAACTACAAAACTCAAAGAGTATCAGAATAAAGAAATTTTAAAAATAAATACAAAATGTAAAAAAGGGCCCATTTCCAGTGCTTAAAATTTGAAGTACGTCACTGGAGGCATTTTACTCTATTTTGTACGTTACGTTAGTTACAGCCTGTTACCGTCAGGTGGCTGTACTGAACAGGTAATTTCAAGTTTTTAGGTACACACGTTTTAAAATACATTTTCTTTGTAAAAATGCGTTTTTATATTTTTTGGAATGTGAAATTCAATTTTTCCTCTTTGTATTGTCGATTTTATTACCCCGAAAAACATTTTTGGCAAAGTTAAAAAAAAATGTTTTTTTTTTTTTTTTTCAAATTAAATCTAAACATATACATAGTGCAAAATTTCCGCATGAACATGTTCTGAAAAAGGACGTTTTTCGAATAAACTTAATGCAAGCAAAAACTGTACGCATTGTGGTATATTAGTTCGCCCCTAAAAGATTTTCTTCTGACTTCAAATCATCAGAAAACAATAAAATAAATGTTTACGAAATTTGACAAAAATAAAAAAACGACGCTTTTTTTTTGACAAACTAATTTTGCTACAAATAAAATCATAAGAAAGTCATGAATTACGGATAATTGACTTGGTAAAAAAGCGCACTCTACTGACGTTATTTCATTTTACTATTAGCCATAGCCATTTTTGTTTCGATTAAAAGTTGTTAACGCATCACCTGATTCTCCGGAAAAACAGCGCACAAAGCAATCAAAGGCATGCCTAGGATAGACAGTGACATTAAATTAGATTTTAAAGATGTGTTGCTTCGCCCTAAACGAAGCACATTAAAAAGCCGGGCAGATGTAAGTAATGCGAATTATGCAGACAATATTTTTTATTATTTACCGGTACGTGTAATATTTTTTTTCCCCAGGTAGATTTGTACCGGACAATTACATTCAGGAATTCTAAGTTAACATACCGTGGAATACCCGTTATGGGTGCCAATATGGATACAGTTGGTACTTTTGAAATGGCAGTTGCTTTGGACAAGGTTCGCTCTATTTATAGTATAACCCCGCCAATACCAGACCTAAAATATATTTTGATGTACCATAACTATGATCAATCTGTACATACTGTAATTAAATATCAATTCTTTTGTTTAGCATGGCTTGTTTACAACAATCCACAAGCATTACTCGCTCGAAGAGTGGCAGTCATTCGCCAGACAATATCCAGACGCGCTAAAGGTGACCTTTAAATTTCGATAAAAGTTGTGAATGTAATCACGATATTTATTTGTAGAACGTAGCTGTCAGTTCTGGAACTGGGGAAGATGATTTTAAAAAATTGGCAGCCATTTTAACCGAACTTCCTGAAGTTACATTTATTTGTCTCGATGTTGCCAATGGATATTCGGAACATTTCGTCGCTTACGTGAAACAAGTGCACGCGGCTTTCCCCCAACACACCATTATCGTAATAAACATTACTTATTCGAAAACTAAACGAATAAGGTTTTAATTTAACAAGTACCTTAATTGTAGGCAGGAAATGTGGTAACTGGTGAAATGGTTGAAGAATTATTACTAGCTGGAGCCGATATAATCAAAGTTGGTATAGGACCCGGATCAGTGTGTACAACGCGCAAGAAGGCTGGTGTCGGTTATCCCCAGTTGAGCGCCGTCATTGAATGTGGAGATGCGGCTCATGGATTGGGTGGCCATATAATTTCGGTCGGTTTTAATTTATACCTTAAATTGATGGAAAGATATCTACGTTTGATTTGTTCTTTAGGATGGTGGTTGCACTTGTCCCGGCGATGTCGCGAAAGCATTTGGGGCTGGAGCTGATTTTGTTATGTTAGGAGGGATGCTGGCAGGTCACGATCAGTCAGGTGGAGAGATCATTTCTCACGATGGCAAGCAGTTTAAATTATTCTACGGTATGAGTTCCGACACTGCAATGAAGAAACATTCGGGGAAAGTAGCAGATTACAGGTAGCTATTGTTTTTTAACCTTCAATTCCGTAACCTTGACAAACGAAAATTGAATTCTAAAAACACAAAATTAAGTTACAAATGTATAATACATTTTTTTTGGGCTCTGAAACATGTCAGACTGAATAATACATTTTTCATTGATTTTATTAAACTATTGTGGTAATGTCAAGGCTGCAACGTTGACTTATTAATGGGTTATAAATGTAAATTATTCGATTATTTGATTAATCAACCAGTCAATTAGTTTGGGTTTTCTTGTTTGATTAAAAATTGTAATCGGCTTTGAATAACTGCTTTCTTTGTAGAGCGTCAGAGGGGAAAACTGTCGAAGTACAATACAAAGGCAATGTTGAAGTGACAATTCAAGATATTCTGGGCGGCGTTCGTTCTGCGTGTACTTACATCGGTGCCGCCAAGCTTAAAGAAATGCCGAAACGGACAACCTTTATTCGCGTAATGCAGCAGACGAATGAAGTATTTTGCGGGTAATCTAACCTCGAATGATCTCCCTTCAGTTTAAGCCAATCATGAAGCGTACTTCCAATAAATTTAATTTATAACATTACGAAAATATATTACACTTAATTTTTTTTTAAACGACAAACGTATACATTGGTCGATCAGTTTACCATGATGTAATTTGCTTTGCAATGAACTGCAAAAAATTGTAAAAAAAAAAAAAAAATAACGTTACATTACTATTAAATTAAATAATATTATAAACAGAATTACCTATAAATTCCGATACGGGATCGTTGTCGCTTTCATTTCTCATTCCGCCAGTTATCTCTTCATTTTCAACCATTGGTAGAAAAAGCTGTACAAATTCGGAAGTGTATGGTGGAGCGATCACATCGAGAACCTGTAAAAAATAGTCGTTACAATTTAATAAATAAATTAATAAAGGTCGTAGACATTATTTACTTCCGTAATGAAATAACGAATCAGAGAAACGTCCGTATTTTGCTTCTGCCAACACGATTTGATATAATTGACGACCGGCACAACACATCCTCGGCTAAATAGAAGCACCGTTCGGTCTAGAAGCATTTTCCGTCTTTCAAGCTGCAACATTGTTAAAATCAGTCCTGAAATGTAAGTTGTGGAAGTTGTGTTAGAGAGCAAACCTGAACTAACACGTCTAATTCATCTTGTGGAGATTCGAACAAGCGTATTAGGAGGTCTAATACCTTTTGATGTAAGGTCGTGTGACACGTAGCCACCTAAAAGCAAAAGATGTAGAAAGTCCCATAAACTGGTATTACTAAAGTGAAGAATACGTTTACGTACTTCATCTAGAAGAGCTAAGTGAAGCGGCGTATGTTCGGTCGTAAGTTTAAAATAACTACTGTCAGATACAACGTAATCAACCCATCGCACGACGCCAATTGCCACAACCGGAAATCTGATACACTGGTAAAGAGTTCCCACTTCGGCAACGAGTTCACTCGCACCTTTACATTCATTACAGATGGTGTGGACTTTTTCGATCGCTTGAAGCGTGGCTTTAAGCTCTTCTTTGTTCAGTTGTTTTCGAACACCCTTGAAAAAAAAAAAATTTGTTTTTTAAACACAAAATTTTTACAAAAATCTAAGAGTTTACTTTTTTGTGGATTTCGTGAACACTAGCGGCATAAGCCAATAGAAAAATATATTTCGGTTTGTGCTCCGGATTTAATTTAGCTCCTGGCTTAAATAAACTTTCAACTAACAAATCTGTTTGCAAAGAGTCAAGATTAGTTTGTGGAAATGATATCAAAATTGTAATAACAAATATAAGTAGTTACTTAAAAAGAGTGGGTTTCTCAGCAAATCGACAGGTGGTGGATCATCGGCCATGTACATTTTATACAGCTAATAGAAATTGAATCGGTTTAAACAAAACAATAAAACATTCATTGTGTCTTTTAAAATAAATTACTTACAACAGTGATATCGGCTGGATTCAATGCGTTTCGCGATAACATTGAAGTAAATGCCTGACAAGCTCGTGGATAAGCTGCAGCACCGTTTAACGCCATAATAATCGGCGTCACATTATGTCCTCTGTTTAAATTTAAATTTGATTTAATAATATTTCATTCGCAGACACTAATACTTGTAATCGTACTGGTCTTTCGCATGAACAGATATTTCTTGAGCTAAACGGCGAATGTTGGAGCCACCTTTAGTTTCTTGACTCAAAACGTGCAGAAGTGCGTGGCTGTACAAAAAAGTATGTTGACCGTGACAAACCATTTTCTGTTATAAGGAAAAATAAAATTATTTTTACCAATTTTTTAGCCAAGAATAAAATATACTTGCCGTAAATTCATTCAAATGTCTTTCTTTTAGATCATTTGAAGTCGAAAGAATTGTCATAACAGATGTCTTGAGTATTCGAGAAAAAACTTCTATTTGTTGAGCTGCTGTTGAGATACTTGTAATTTCACCTTGGAATCCTGCATCCGAAATTAACTGCAATATGATATTTTATTTTCGGTAAAGTTTGGTGCCTCTATTTAGTTTAGAAATGTATTAGGGCAATATACACCTTAATTGTAAAATTTAACATCAGACAATCCGGATAATCTTCCGCTAGCCTGTAAATTAGCGAACGCCATGTAGAATGTTCGATGATTTCAGTCAGCCAAGAAGGAGTCTATAAAAAAATTCATTTATTTCCAGAATAAAATAAAAGAAAAACAACTTTTATACCTCTCCTTCGTCAGTAAAAATAGAATCAGCCTTTTTTGGATCAAAATGTTTGATGACCAAGTCCTTGAGATGATTTTCAACCATTTGCTGAACTTCCTGAATGGAGACCCCTTTATTTTGTTTTTACATTAATTAAAAATAATGCAATGAGTTGTATAACTTCGTTTAATACCAGCTTGTAAAAGCCATTCGGCCAACAAATTTGCCATTTGAGCTACTCCAGTATAATTTTCCGAAAGCAATTCAATAACTTGTTCAGGACTGCCACCAGCTTGAAAGAACCTATAAAAGCCGATAGAAAATTGTTTAAAACATCTTTAAATTAAATTCCGTACACAGTGCCTTTTTAATTGAACAAATATTCCAGGTTCCATTATGTAATCGGGACAACTAAACCGTTCCACGCATTCGTCTTGTGTAAAAGCAGTGTTCATCTCTTGGTCTTCCAGCGGCTGAAAGATAAAAACGTAAACCGTAAACAAACAACGTGACAACTTATTCCACCACTAACCACATCTTGATCCATGTCATCCTCCCAGTTTTGCTCATCTTCGTAATCTTCTTCCATCTTAACAATTTAAAACAGCAGTAATTTTCAGCGAATATCAAGCTGAATATCCGAGATCGAGTTGTCACCAGTTTAAAAACATTGTAATATGCACCACCTGGTGTCGTATTTGATAAGTTTGTGCAAATACGGCGCTTCCGATTAAAAGCAGTAAACAAGAGCTGCAAAACGTTACTCGGTTCTTGTATACCTCGACCTGTGGCGGACGATCACGATAGACCTGGATAGACGTTAACCGGCACAAGCGGCAAGCATTTGCCGTCTCATTCACAGTCTATAATTATGTCAGATACTTGGAGCGATATCCAAGCGCACAAATTCCGCCAGAGTAGTTTGAGAGAAAAGATACAGAAGCGAAAGAAAGAGAGAGAAGAGATCGTTAATAGCATCGCCAATGGTATTAATACGACATTGCATTAAGTAATGCAGCTTACACAATTAATTTTGTCTAACTTTTCCAAGATTTATCACCGACAGTGACAAACAAAACCAACATAGTTGAATCTCGAAGCAATAGCCCCACACCAGTTATCACAAAAGGAAAGGACTTGGAATCGGACTCGAAGTACGACCCAGATGTAGAGAGCAAACTTTTGTTATGCCTGTGCGATGTTGCTCTTAATTTACCTACTGATTCCAGAGCATTGGGCTCTTTAGTGTCGAAAGCTCTGAATAGAGAAGCGTCTAATAAGATTGTCGAAAATTTATTACAAAAATTTGCCGCTCAGGAACTAATTAGGTATAACATCATATTTAATTTTATTTAAAATAAAAAAATTTGTAGTAATATTTATTACATCTGCTTTATTTAATAGTTTGAAAGATGGTTTTACGCCTGATGGAAAATCTTGTCTGAATGTTACCTCGGCGGAACATACAAAAGTAAGAGTTAATAAATGTAGAAATTGGAGGAGGTTGAAATTAATTGGTGGTATTTAAATAGTTAACTGCTGTTTCAAACGACCTGATTGGAATTCAAAGTGAAGAAAGCACAAAGATTGGGAAGAAAAGAAAACATGATTCACTACACGAAGATGAAACGAATGTCAAAATTGTTAAGGATAATTTGAAGAAAGATAAAAAAGATGAAAGTATTGAGGTATAGGATATAAGGAGCTGAAAATAATAATATTTTATTTGTAATGGAGCGGTTTTAAAGTTTTAAAGTTTTATTTTGCAGAGTTTGCTTTCAATGCCTTCGATACGAGAAAAGGAAAATAAAAAAATGGGAGAGGAAATATTGGACTTATTAAGCAAACCGACTGCCAAGGAGAGATCATTGGCTGAAAGGTTTAGATCACAAGGCGGTAATGCACAAGTTTGATGAATTATTTCGATTCGATGATAATAAAACGTTTTTCATCCGTAGGAGCCCAAGTACAAGAATTTTGCCCCCACGGAATAAGAGAAGAGTGTGCCAAAGTGAGTGGTAATAACGAACCTTGTCGTCGTCTCCATTTCAAAAAAATTATTCAAAAACACACAGATGGTAATTCGTATATTATTGTAATCATACAGATGATTAAAACATTTTCTTTGATTTATTGGTCAATAGCTAAAAGATTTATTTTAATGTTTTTAAGAATCGCTGGGCGATTGTTCATTTCTTAACACGTGTTTCCACATGGATACCTGTAAGGTATTGACATAAATGAATAAATGATCGATATGGATGTGATCTAATTGCTTATTTTCACGTGCAGTACGTTCATTATGAAGTGGATTATTACGGCGCACAAATTGGAGAAAAATTTAGACAGGAGCGTGAATTGGCTGCACCTAAGAATCTTTGTGGGGAAAAAGATTTGGCGACGTTGCATCCTCCACAGGTTTAAACTGATTAAAATTGACTCGATTACATAATTATTAATGTTACAAATATTAAATTAATTGCAGTGGATTCAATGTGACCTGAGATATTTTGACATGACCATTCTGGGCAAATTTGCCGTGGTAATGGCTGACCCTCCGTGGGATATTCACATGGAGCTTCCATATGGGACAATGTCAGATGATGAAATGCGACAGCTGAATATTCCAGCTCTTCAAGACGATGGACTTATTTTTCTGTGGGTGACTGGACGAGCTATGGAGTTGGGCCGTGAGTGTCTAAAACTGTGGGGTTACGAAAGATGCGACGAGATCATATGGGTTAAAACCAACCAACTTCAACGCATCATTCGTACGGGACGAACAGGGCACTGGCTGAACCATGGAAAAGAACATTGCTTGGTAGAAAAACGGAATTAATTTCAAATGTACTCATTTAATTACGCTTGGATGTTTGCACAGGTTGGCGTTAAAGGGAATCCCAAAGGAATAAATCGTGGTCTGGACTGCGATGTAATTGTGGCTGAAGTTAGAGCAACGAGCCACAAACCTGATGAGATATACGGAATGATTGAACGTCTCTCCCCTGGCACTAGGAAAATTGAACTATTTGGCCGACCTCATAACATTCAGCCTAACTGGTAGGAGGCAGAAACCAATTTTAATAACGTCTATTAATTTGTTATTTTAATTTTGATTTCAGGTGTACTCTTGGTAATCAACTGGACGGTGTCCGTTTGATGGACGTGGAATTGATTCACGATTTTAAGAAAGCATATCCTGATGGTAACTGCATGGTACCAATGGCTAAATCATGAATTTTGTAATTGTGATGGGTTTTTTTTAATCAACTAATTAAAAAATGATTTTAACCTATACAAATATGGTCCCCATTTTGATACCGGTACACTTCAAACTCAAACGCATGACATTCACTTAATATAGTTGTTAACTTGTTGGTGTTTGATTTCCCTGACAACAGGTTTTTTGGAATTCACAACAACTTCTGCGCGTCCATCGTTGGCCTTGAAATTAAAACGTTGATTTTGTGGTAATAGGTACACCATTAATAATTACACATCGTTTTAATACCAGTAATATTTATTACACTTCAAATAAATACATGACAGTCAAGTGATAAGGTTTGTTGCGTGGCGTTTGATTTGTTCGATTACAGCAGCAAAATTAATTATACAGGTTTTTCGTAAAACATTTAGTCAGTTGAGGAGGGGACATCAGTTTCCAATCTTCATCACCAATACCTCCAAAACCTATGTACAATTTGTACACAATTTTAAGGGTTTTTTTTATTTTTTTTATTTGGTTATTTCACGCAAAAACTTAATCATTCAATTTGTACTACTTTAGACTGATCAGTTTCAAAACTGGATAATAATAAAAATTTTGTTTCCCAAATTATTTACACATTATATCTTTCTATTGAAACGCATCGTTGCTTACCACAAAACAAATTCAAATTTTCACAGCGGTAAGAAATATCGAATCACCTTAAAAATATTTGTGAAAAGAAGAAAATTATTTTAAATCAAAATCTGGAAATTTTATTTTTAAATAAAGTAAAGCAATGGTTTCATATGTATTCCTCGCATTATAGCACTTTCGAATAAAATGAACGTGATAAATTCATGTAACTTTCTTAGCAATTGAATAAAAATGCTATCAAGCACATTTTCCATGCATTCGATTCCACCACCGATTAAATAAATCCTCGGCTAAATCGCAAATGGGAGCACAATAATTACAATTCAAATAAACTTTTCAATGAAACAAAATGCCGGATTTTTATGTTAAAAATAAAGAAAAAGGAAAAGAAAAGAATGTATTTTTTTTTTCTATTTCTGCATATTTTTCCCCATGTGAAGCTGTTCCTTGGTAGAATTTCAGAAACCGATGAAAATAAACGTAAATAGAAAAATGAAACTTGCACATTTACAGATAACAAACACAACACTTAGGGAGGGTATCAATGGGAAGTAAACAGAAAATTTATCTGGAAACGAAGAATTTGGACAAATGGAAAATAATTTCTCACCAAACGTGAGAGAACTAGCACGAACTACATTGAGAGAGAAGGAAGGAAAAGAACAGACGCCTTCAGAGAGAAGATGCGCATTTGTTAATCATACACTGCAACTCCCTGAAACAAGCTTATTCGTCATCTGTACTGTGACCAAACTTCCGTCTTCTTCATGGCAACAAGTTCACAGCTTCCAGTGGAGACGAGTCTCCTTTTCACAGTTTAACAATTCAACGATATTGTTAAATTTGAAAAGACAAAAAAAAAAAAAAAATTTTGAAGACTCAGTAAGAAGTCTCTCCACATTTGACAGCAAAGTTCTCGTACAAGTGTCCGCCAAAGTCACAATCACCGTTCTTTACTTCACTGAGGCAAAAGTATTGGAAGTCTGGCGGGAAGCCACCCAGGCAGTAAAAACGTCCCTGTAAAAACAAAAAGAAAGAAAAAAAAACATGTAATGTTAACATTGTTAAGAACCGAACACAACTTAAAAAACGAAAACTAATCATCGTGTGAAATCGAGAACAACAAAGTACAACGATCATGGCTCACACGGGCATGCTTCATGTGTAGTCCTCAATTGCAATTTGTTTCAATTAAATTTTAAGTCGTTAAAGTTAGTAGAAAATTTAAATTCGAATTAAACACAGAAGCCGAATAGACGTGAGGAAGGATGCTCGTGATTATGTGCTTATTATACCCTTTCGACAACTACGTGTGACAAACGAAATAAACAGGGAAATTAATTTTTCAGTTAAATTTTCCGTTTAAGTAACTTAAAAACTAATTAATTCGTTTTCTATTCCCTTTACAACATTTACTTTTTTTTTACAACCAATTTTCAATATAACTAATCGTAAAGTTGAAAGAATAAGAAAAAAAAATTATAAAATTTTGATTTGTTTTGATTTGTTTTGAGTCAGGTTTTCAAAATGTTGTAAAGGATAAGCGAGTAAAGTGATAAGGTTTGTAGAGAAAGACATGTCTCTTTTCGAGTAGCCAACAACAAGGGTATAATAATTACCTGCAATGACTCACTACACACTCATTACTGCAATATTCGCTGTCCCAATCCGGGCTCTCTATGGCGGGGTTTGGACACCCGTTACGCAAACACGTTACCGATCGTGAACTCAGGGCCTGTTGAGGAGTCGACACTGGTTGCGCGTTTGAAAGCGATTGCTGTTGATTCGAAGTCATGTTATTCTGCAATTAGTTAACAAAATCGATTAATACGAAGCCTTTTCGTCGTGCGTTTAGGTAAACCTTACCTGTTGTTGGTAATTACTCTGTTGCGGGTAGGTTGGGCCTCCACCACCCCCGTTTCCTCCTCCGCCGCCGCCTCCAACACCCATAGGTTGATGCTGTGACGGATGTTGTCCCATCGGAGAGTTTTGAGGATGCGGACGAACAGAGATCATCTGGGCTGAATGTGACACTTGAGGATGGGGTTGCGGTTGAATTTGAGGTAAAGAAGGTGCCATCATTACCTACAGAAATAGGAAATCACGTTACAATCTAGCCTCTACTCCGAATGAACATTTAAATCGTATAGAATAAGTGGAATTATTAGTATTGTGAATAATTACGTTAGACGTGTTGAGTGACGATGGCTGATTGTACGATCCGACATTGGGAGGATTATACGACGGGCCCGAATTGTACACGTTTTCTGAGTGATCAGAAGTAGTTTGCTGAAAAAGAACAATATAATGTTAATTGTTTCAGTCGCTTCTTTTTCAATTATGTTTTCTTACTTTTGATACGAGGCTTGCTCTGTAGGCTGCAAGTGCTTTAAGATATTCCTTTTTGGCCGCCTCCGTCTTCTTCTTGTACACCTGTGGTAATGGAAATATGTTCGTTCACCCAACTGCTCATCTAATTCCAATTCATAGACACTGTGGGAACTACTTGGTCGCAGCAGCACAAAATTGGATGCAATACCCAGGGAATTGGTGTACTTCAATCCAATTTAAAGAAAGCTTTAATTTTCTCGTCTCTTTTTCTTTAAGTTTTGATTGCTAAACTCAAACATTTGCCGCGTTGAAATTTAATTATATACCTCATCAGATAGAGAGGAACGGAAGGCAAACAACGAAATTAGGAGCAATCTTAAATTAAGAATGCACTGGTCAACAA
Organism: Strigamia crassipes; assembly: GCA_034683725.1. NCBI lineage: Eukaryota > Metazoa > Arthropoda > Chilopoda > Geophilomorpha > Linotaeniidae > Strigamia > Strigamia crassipes. The sequence goes on from JAQFXT010000227.1 coordinate 52,012, forward strand.
CAGACGTTAATGCGCATCTTAATAACAAACATTTCTCTTATTGAGGCTCAGGAGGAGAGCAAAAATGGGCCCACAAACACAAATTCAATTTCCCCTAACTCGCAAATGCCAAGTGTTGCAGTTGGCTCGAGAGCACTTGCACTTTGCAAACTAAAGGACACGGCCGACTTAATGTAATCAGCCGCAACTATAATGACATGGATTCACAAAACAAAATTAGCCGCTCGCTGCCAACTCGCTCATGCTTTTTAAAATCGATGCAGTCGACCAACCAAATCACTGCATCAATTTCACCTCTCCAGCTCCACTTACATTTTTATGTTCCGCATCTAGACCGTCCCACATGGCCGCTACAATTTTCGATACTTCGCCAAAACTCGCGTTCGGATTTTGTCCTTTAATGGCTGCTTGAGTATCTCGAAAAAAGAGAGCGTAGGCTGACACGGGCCTAAACACAAAAAAAAGAAAAAAAAATTTAAACAAAAATTTATTAATAAAAAGAAAAAGAAAAAGAAAATATATTATTTCCAATTTTGCGGTTGTACGCGTCCCTTTAATTCAATTTCAATTGCAGTTTATTTCACTCGGCAGAAAGAGAAAAGGATAAAAAATTCGGCTAAAAAATAATTAAATTGCTCATTTTTCCCTTCTCGTGCTCAAATTTAATCAATTTCAATTACCCACAGTGCCGTGAAATGAAGTTCGTGCCTATGGGCAGGGGGGAGAAAAATGTAGGTGGTAAGGTCTCTTTTCTTTTCAAATTCTTTTCTCATTCTTTTCTCTTTTCCCCCCACCTTGCTTTAAAGTTATTGTCGACATCTGATTTTCAATGGAGCACTCAGCGTGTGATGAACCCTCGAGCAACAAAAAAATCAACATGTCGACAAAATGGATTCTCAAGGTGGTCTTTACCAGATGGATGTTGCCATGGTAACCCGACAATCTCGCTCATACATAATGTCGAGGGATGAAGCATGATACACCTTAGAACCTCATTACTGCGAAATCCCTTTTCTACAATTTTTCAATTTCTCGACGGACATTTTTCCCTTCCTTCCCTTCCCGTTCCCTTTCCCTCGATTCGTCCACCATTTATTTTTTAATTATCTTTCATTCCGATTGAATGCAATTTTCTAATCATACTTATTTTTCTTCATCTCCCTCTCTTTGCCCTAAACCCCAACTCCCGCTTTTCATTTCCTATGTTTATTCTTTGTAAAGAGAGTTTGGCGCGCGCTCGGGGAACGGAGAAGAGAATACAAATTGAGTGATATGCAGCGCAATTTGATTTTGACCAATCACAATGCAGAATACGTTTGCTCCAACCCCTGGGATTCTGCAAACATCCCCATCCTCATCTTTTTCCCCCTTTTACTATTATTTTTTTTCCTCTTCCTCTTCCCATTTTCTTTTTTCCTTTTATTTCGCTAAACATTTCATTCTGTCAGTTTTATCGATATGAAAAATAAAAGCAAGCAAAATGAATGACAACGAAAATGATTTGCACTCCACTTTTAAAAATGCATCGAGCAAACAAATTGAAGTTGAAGCGACTGTGACACACTCACATGCCGCATTTTTTCTCGTTAATAATTCACTTAATGCTCGCGTTCAATAACGTGTACGCTTTTAAAAATTAAAACCAATCTGTCTGTCTTTTTTTTTTTTTAATTTTTAATTTATTTATTTATTTATTTATTTATTTTACTCTTCCCTAGTGTATAAAGCTCCCCCGTTTTGCAATAAACAGTCACAACTTCAAAAGCGCCATTTTAAAACGCAAGCACTTCCCTAGAATCGCTAGCTTTACAACGAACGCTTAATAAATTCGCCAACCTGCTCGCAGTAATTAAAAAATAAAACAAAATCGCTCTTAAATATTCACGTTTCATCAAAACATACATTTTTAATTTAATCAATTAATAAATATTAATTTCAAAATCCTCCGGAATAATTTTGCGTTTACCTAAAAAGAAAAAAAAACATAACCACCACATCAGAATTTTAAACGATTCTATTAGTTTAATCTACACATATCCACCGACACACGCAGAAGAAGCGCTTCATGTAATTTCGTGTTGTGATTGGAGGAAAAGCGAATGCAATTTGCCTGCTGACAACGTGATTAAAGCGCGTTCACAACTTCATTTTCCCGCTGTCAATCGAGCGAGCAACTCAAATGTCAACTCACTCCACTCGCCACTCACTTTCCCATTGTGACTGCAAAGAAAAATCTACAGCGCCTCTTCTCAATTCCCATTTCCTTCTTAAATACATCTTTTTTTTTAAGAAACAAAAGATAAAAAAAAAAGTCGTTACTCGACATTTCCCCCATTTCTGAATTACATTACAACCTCTCGTCCTGTTTCCACAAGGAAAAAAAAAACCATTTTACTTCGCTTACTTTTGTGGCTCGTTCGGGTCCCTTTTCTTCTTCTTTTTCGGAACTTTTGGTTTCTTGATCGCGTTGGCACTTTTCAAATCAGCTGGCTCAGGCGACGGTCTTTTGATTCCGCCCATCATCTACGAATCGATTAAATGAGTCAATTAAAACCAAATTCGACTTCATCGCATTCTCATTTGTCAATTTACATTTCTCACCTGCATCATGCCAGGTTGCCCACCATGTTGCGAGTGATGCGCACTATCGTCGCTGTCCTCGCTGGTTTCGGGCCCTGGCGAAGTGTGGTTCGACCCGGGCGGCGATCCACTAACCGACGACGGGGCACGAGGTGCCATGAACTGGAGCCCAATCTGTTGCGAAGAGAGCGGGGCTGGACTGATGGTAGTCAACAACGTCGTGGTTCCCATCATCTGTTGCTGTTGTTGCTGTTGTTGTTGTTGCTGTTGTTGTTGTTGCTGTTGTTGTTGTTGCTGTTGTTGTTGTTGTTGGGGTGGAACTGCCTGCTGAATTTTTAGTCGTTTTGCTGCGTTAAGAAAATTGACTAACGAACGAAAGTTTGGTTAGAATTTGTTTCGTTTGTGTATTTTGATGGGTTTTTACGTTTGTTGAGCATTTGGTGGGGTCGTTCGGTCGTTGAGTCGGGTTTGAACACGTTGGTTGTCGATCCTGCGTGAGTTTGAATGTATTCACGTCGAACTGCTTCGGCATTTAATCTTATTTCTTTACGGTGCAATTCCATAACGTTCGAATTAAGCGGACACTTTTTCGAGCTAAATAAATAAATAAATAACGCAATGGGGTAAAATGTAGCATCAATTTCGATAAAATCCGAAATGGATAAAATTTAACAAAATTCCAAAAACTTTTAATGGAATTCCACAAAATTCAAGCAATTTTCGATGGAATTCTATATAAAATTCAAGCAATTTTTGACGAATTCAGGCGAAATTCTAACAATTTTTGATGAATTTAGGCGAAATTCTAACAATTTTTGATGAAT
>JAQFXT010000228.1:0-55402 GCA_034683725.1 Strigamia crassipes
TCAAAACTTGAACATTTTTGGTCAAAACTTGAACATTTTTGGTCAAAACTTGAACATTTTTGGTCAAAACTTGAACATTTTTGGTCAAAACTTGAACACTTTTGGTCAAAACATGAACAACTTTTTATCAAACGTTGAATTTTTTTTTATCAAACGTTGAATATTTTTTATCAAAACAGACATTTTTTTAGCCTAAATGTGAATTTTTGGTCCAGGGGAGTAGCCATAGCTTCTAGATCCATCAATGCTTAGGGAAGTAATTCAATAGACTGCATGGAATGTTTGTACATTCCACCTTTTGTTAGTGTTTTCCCTGTTCTTGGTGACGCCCCTTCTCTCATGGTGCCACCTACCTTAAACTATGAATAAACTAGTCAAGCTAAGTTTTAACCAGCAAGATGTCTGGTCGCACTTATTCCAACTCCACTACCAAAATGGTACTTTAGTTCAGACAGACTACTGCAATTACAATGTGTAAATTCACAATTATCCAATTTTAATGAACATCCCCTTAACCTTCATTATTTGATGTTTTTCCATTTTTAATTTTTCTTTACAAATTAAACAGATTAATTTTATAATAATTAGGAAAAAAGGAAAAACCGAGGTTAACCGAGGTTTTCAAAAATTGCGATTTACTCCAAACTCTAATTTGGTTGAGTTTTAGGAGATTTTTGCTCTTTTGAGTTAAATAAAATCTTCACATTTGAGCGTCATTAAGCTTTAGTTAAATCGGTGATAAATTATCATCTCGTTTGAACTATTCGAGGAGTTTGAACATCAAATGCTTTTCACGTCTGAGTTGAAAACAGTGGTATAATAAGAGACGAAGCTAGTGGAACATTTCCTCTGTGGAAAGAGAATTCTAACATGGAACGTCACCAACTTCCCAAATGGAAATTTTGTGTCAAGAAAACGGGGGAGATGTCATAGAGAAGCCAAAGCTTCTGAGAAAGAATCAAAAACCTTTAAGCGATGGAAAGTTTTAATCAAAAGCAAATTACTGTCATTATTCCGAATAGCAACATTGTATGCTCCATTTATTTGTTTTATGTTTCAAAGAAAATTACAAGAGGCGTTGACTTCTCTCTGCCACTAATTTTGAATAAATGTGGTGACTTTAATCAATTACAAGTACAATTACATTTTATGACTTGACATTTGCTTCTTTTATAATTATTTGATAGAAATTACAAAAACGTTTATAATCACACTTGGAAATTATTTTTTCATTTTTTTTTTTTGGTTTGGGAATTTGGACGATTGATTGACATGCGAATTGAATATTAAATGCTTTCGTTGGAAATAAAAGGAGATATCAAAAGAAAATTAATTTAATATTCACTGTTTTGGACGGTTGAGAGTTGGCTGCAGAATTGATTTGAAATTAGATTACCCACAATTCCTATAATGCTTAAAAAAAAGACAATCAAATTTTTACTGCCTATTTCCAAGAGGTTTTTACAAGCACCTACCATTCAGAGAAATCCAATTTTAAGTGAAAATGAAGTCTTAAAGTTTAGACTATTAAATCAATAGAGAGATTTTTCTTTTTCTAAGTCAGAAAAATAACAGAAAGTATTTAAACTTTAAAGTTTTATGTTTTTTTTTTTTTTTTTTTTTTTTTTATTTTTTGTTTCTTTGTACGTTGGTGGTTATTAAAAATTTATTGTGAACACATTTTGAAAAATTTATGTTTAACAAGAATAAAAAAAAAATAAACATTACCTTTGAATAAATATTTTGATGGCACTTTATATTGAAATAAAAATTTAAAAATTGATTTTATTGAGAAAAAAATACACACAAATTTACAATTCATGAGTATTTAAGGAAAAAAGATAAAAAATAGAAATAAAAACGTTATTTGTTTTTGTACTTTCAAAGTGCATGTTTGATTTGCAGCAGCAGTGCCAATTGTGGCAACTCTAAAAAATAAACTAAAGCGCTTTTGCTTTGGTGCTCCTAGATTTAATTATTGTGCACCCAAATAGGTACACTGAGCACCAAAGTGTCGTCTTCATACATTGCCCAACTGAGGGTTAAGCCATCTAAGTACTCATTTTTATCTCTTGCCGTAGTTTTGTCGAAGAAGGTTTACCCGGTCTTTATAAGAAACACCATGCAGTTGGCAGACGAATTTGTATTCAGAGACCATGAATAGATATATAAAGGAATGGTCAGGTATAAGCGTTTTAACTTTAAGCAATTTGAAAGCTGAATTCAAGCAAGAATATATTAAAGGGCTGAGAGAAAAGGGCAAGAAAGTATAACACAAGAGGATTAATTTTTTTTTCCCCTCTTCAAAGCTCTGTAGATGACAGTTAAGTGGAAATGAATTTGAAACATCCATAATTTCTACATCATCACAAAAGAAACACCAATTCATCATAGTACACAACGAGGTAAAGATTTCTCCCAGGGGTCGATATTGGTCCACCACCCTGCCGGAATAGGTCGCCACCACTTGCACCGCAATGTGACCAATCTCATAAATATCTGATTGTGTATTTGTTGTGTAATTGCATAAGGATGTTGTTAGAGGACGACATTCTGGACATAATAATTTGCTTCTTATTTTTTTTTTTAGTTTTTAGTTTAATTTAATTTTTGTTTTTGTTTTATTTGATTATTGTTACCCGGACACGAAATCGGACACGATGTTTACATTGGGTGCATAATGGCTGCTTCTGATTAATGGGTTTAGTCACTGGCAACTGATTCAAGCTTGATCAGGTACCAATTGGTGCAGAATACAAACAAATTAATTCTTCTCAACACACACTCGGTAAATACACGAAGTTTGCAATGACCATCAAAATCAGGTTTATTCATTAGTGATATTTTGAATTAATTATGGATCTTAAACTTGTGGTCACCCGATAATTCAACATTCATTTAGCCACACACGCAGCAGCTGATTGACATTATGAACCAGCTGAGCTGTCACTCAAATCTGATCATCAACCGGGTGGCTTTTCACAGCCGATGCCACCGTCTGCAACAATTCTCATACTTTAATGTATCGTCTCCACTAGCAAGTGGTGATCAATGGACAGTGGGCTGCGAGGCAGTATTTTCTTCTGGATCAGGTGACCACCACACCATGTTGGATTTAGGCCAACCCTGAGATAAAAGCGTTATATTAAATTTATTTTCCTTACTAAATCTGCCTCGCCATTAATAATACTAATCTTGTTTTGGAAGAATTGACTATAATAGATTGCATTAGTTAGATGGTCCCGTTGTGAGTGCATTGAAAGTCAATGAAAGGACACACAGATGTTCAATAAAAGTGAGAAACATTTAAAATTCAGTGATGCGAATAATATAAACTAGAGACGAGCTTTTATTTCCATCTTCACATTGTAAAGTACGTATAGGCAATGAGTTATGCTTCGTATCAGTCTTAAAACTTTTGAAATATGACAGAACTCGACGTCGTCAAGAGTAGAGCTTTTCATTGCATGTAAGTTTTTTGTGACTTTTTTATGGAGGAATTGTAAGGAAGCTTGCAAGAGAATATTGGAACTTTATGAAATTGCTGACCTCAACCAAACTTAGAATCTTCAGTACAAACACGAAGAAGCTAAGGATGATGACTTTTTAGGTTATTAAAAAATAAAAAAGGACGTGCAACTATGAAAGCATTGTCGTGTCTAGAGAAATGTCTGCAAATGTTGCAGACGTTGTTTTGCGGAGGGCAATGAGTTTTTTTTTTTTTGTAAAATATATTTTGCAGTTTGCAGTTGATATAGAAATTTTTTTTAAAAAAAACTGATCCTCCAATAGTTTTATTTTTATTGCTCGGTGACTTTCAGACTTCGCCACGATTCGTGGGAAAATGATCGGTGCATTTGGGCTAAATGTTTAAATTTCGATGTTTCCATTTGGTAACTATGATTTACAGTATTTTGAATTTATTGGAAGCATAAAACTTTCATTCCGAAACAATTTATACTAAAATATGCACTAACATAGATCAAAGTGGAAATGATAGGTATTAAAGGTAAAATGGTTGGTGCTCACATCAGTCAGGATATACGTTTTTTATTTGCACTGGTGGATGAATGCGTTTTGACTTTGCTTTTTACGCATTTCCTCTTCAATTATTCAAATTTCTTTCATTTTGATGTTTTCTTAGCACATTCCGGTGCGCGCAAAGACCGCTTCTTTCTTTCCTAAGGCGCTGCTTTATTTGCCTCACTCATACACATTTAATTTCTCCGATTGTGTTGGGAGTTAGTGCGTTTAAGTTAAATAATTGAAATGGTCGCGTTCATTAGTTATTAAACAATCGGGAGTGCAGTGACCACAATTTGTAAATTTAGCAGTGGTTATCAGTCATGGTTATGTTGTTAAGTGTAATTAGAGCGACAACTTTCCATCAAGTAGAGTGAAAGAGAGAGATTTCTGAGCCTGCTTGTGTGCTGATAAGAGTAGCAAGTCAAATCGATACATTGTGAATTGATTGTGAGGAGCGAGTGAATACAAGTTGTGGAAATCAAGTGTTAGCTCACTGTCTTTCTTTCCCATTGACAAATATTTCACTCTGGTCTGTTTGGAATGTCTTTTCTCGAGGAAAAGTGGGCAAACATTGGGGAGTGGCTGTGTTTAAACTGCGATTAGTGCAGTTTGTTATGGTGCCACGAACGTTTGCAAATTGGTTAAATGTCTGTCTTTAAAGAGTAAAGACAAAAGTCGGCTTAGAGTGTTTGATGTGTGTGTGTGCAAATGGAAATAAGTTTGGTCTCGAGTTTGGAGAATTTTTATTTATTTAATGTGTTATATTACATAGGGGTTTTATATAGCTTAATAAAAGTGATAACCGCTCTGGGATGCTCGCAGACTGTTGTTTTATTACGAGCAAAACTAAAGCTTAAATTTATTTCGATTCTTCACGATAGATAGATTCATTTGGAGCCATTGTTTTCCGGCTGATGACCGTGCACTTGACACATTGGAATGGAATGCAGCTTCCAAACTTGCATTCGCAATTGAGTTTCAGTTTAAGCACAACAAATGCTATATTTTGGTCAATGAATAAAGCCATGTCGATAAAGGGTCATATTCATTATCTTGTCAGAATTATTTAATTGCTATGTGAAATTAATAAATATTCCGATTTGGTTTATTCACATTTTTATCACCGGGTATAATTTATGCGTTCAACCAATTTCAAAGTGTATTCCCAGGTGAATTCAAGCACAAATTGCGGCCTGGACCGACCACAAGGGTTGGAAGGCACCCGACTCCCGGACTATGCATAGGGCCCCAGAAAAAAAAATTTAATAAAAACCGAATACAATTTTTTTTGTTTATTTTATTTATTTTATTTATTTTATTTATTATTATTATTATTATTCAGATTTTTAGTGCCCAAATTATTTGTGTTTGGAGAAAACCGGTCAATTGTTTATAAATTTTTAATAAAAGTGCTTTAAAGTAGGGGCCTCATAATTCTAATAGCACTCGGGCCCCAATTTTCGGCTTTGAGAGTCGAAATATCCAAATATCCAACTGGAAGTTTCTTTTAGCGACACTGGAAGCAGAAGAAAAATGATCGGAGAAGATGATCTTAACTCGAGTAAAAAATCATTTCTCAGAGGAGGGTGAATATAAGATCCAAATGCGTTTTGCACAATTTTTTTTGGAGGAAACTGGTGGTAATATGAAGGTAAATTTTTGCCTCAAATATGCCCCAGTCTATCGTTTTGTTAGCAAAGAAGTGGTGCTTTCTATCAATAAAGAAGGAAATTCGAGAAAAAGGCAACGCTAAGCTCTGATAACTTACTAAGAGGATTTTATTTAAAGGTGCACCATTTCTTTAAGCTGGGTGTAAATTTTATATCCTGCCCCCTGTGAGTCGCTGCTGAAATTTCTGTGAAAAATCCTTTTTTTCCCTCCGTCCCTTTCTATTCACGCACATTTTGAATACGTTTCAAGTCACTGGAAAAAAGAAATGGGAAAAAAATCTTCTTGGATAAAGAGTCTGTTCGTATATATCTATGTGCCGCCTGTTGTGTTAGGACAGATCAAAGTTGGTAGAGAGCAACTAAACGGAAAATGACTTGATCTTGCACAGTGTGAAAGATGAGTCAGCAAGTCTGGCAATGATGTTGGTGATCAACGTTGGCCGGGAGTCAACGGGTGCTTTTTTTTTCTTCTTTTCCTTTTTTCTCGAGAGGGGCGCAAGTTTGTGATACATAAACATTGTTCGACTAAATCTTTTAACACCAGTGATGGATAGCTATTCTTATGTAAGGTGATTACGGTGGATATATATGTCTATTGCTCTTTCGTATATGGGGTTTCCCATATGGTTAAAAAATACATTCTGAAAAATTTTTAGATTTGCGCAATTAATGAATTGCAAAATGTATCACAGATTTTTATTACATTATTTATGCACTAAATAATGCATTTTGTAATATATTTTATAAAATGTATTATGACAAATACATTTTGTAATACGTTTTACAAAATGTAGTGTAATTTGTAAACCAATAGCATGCAAAAATGTATTACAAAAAACATTCTCAAGTGTATCGCATTTCGAAATAGATTGTAATAAATTAAAATATAATTGCAATGTATTTTTAGTTATATGGGTAATTCGATGCAGTTCAACTTTAAGACTTTTAAATAAAATAATTTCGACGTGATCTTATTTTAGAGAAAATGGATTTTGTAACATTAAAAATGAATATCATTTTATAAGATCGTAGAATTTAATGGATAAATATTGTAGAATTTGTCATTTTGTTGTATTCCTATGTGCAGTTTATTTCATTTGTTAAATTGTAAGTGAAGTGCAGCAAAGCTCTAGGGGCAATAGATAACATTGGCCAGATTTCCTGAGCTTCAAAATATGGGTTAAAGATGAGAAGAGATGCTTACATAGTAACTTGATAATTTTTTTTTTATATCCAAATATTGATATGATTATGATGTCTTCATCCCACAACTCACCTGAGTAAAGAGGATGTCCTGACGTGTCTGGAATTTATCTTGTGGGTGGTGGCGTATATGGATATCGTAGTGGGGAGAGTTTGGTTCTGCTGATAACAATTTTGTTTCGAGTTTCACAAGTTTTTTATCTCAATTTTAAAGTCGTAGAAGTTGTTGTAATTTTTTCAAAAAATTGAAATTTATTTTTGTTTAAGTGTGTATAATCTCGCGTATTATTCTTTTGAATTGTAAGCCGTTGTGGAATGGATTAGAACACGAGATGTCGTGCTGAGAACATTCTGATCAATTTCATTTCATACAGCATTAATTTCATCCAATTTACTTGTAATGTTCTGCTTAAACTTGTATAGGTACTTTAATTAATTCCACACGTCCAAAACATCAACAAATATGAAAATACACGATAAAATGAAAGAATAATCCGAAATGAAAAGTTAAATTAATTACATTACTAATTTTTTTTTTATTTTCAAAAAATAAATAAATAAATCAAAATTAATATCTTATTTATAGAGACATGACTTTTGCTTCCATCTCTTATAAATTTAGTATGACCTAGAGAGATTTTAAAGAAAAAAAACAAAAAAAAAACATGTTGAATTATAAATGTTAAAGTTAGATGTTTAAAATTTCTTTTATTTCCATTTTTTTTAACACTTTTTCTGCGAGACAAAAGGAGAAAATTTATGTTACAGTAGGTAAGAAATTCTTTCCTCAATACAAACAAAGCATTCAGTATGAAAACAGCATTATCTTCACGTCATAGAAGCTAACTGAGCAGAAACACCTCTTACCAAACGAAATATCTTGGTGAGAATAGCGCTGAAAAAAGTGCAAGTTTTCACATGAAGACTAATAACAACTTAAAGTGAGAACTTCACCACTTTTACGACAGCATATAACCTGAGATGAAACAAATTGCAACCGAGTTGGAATGTGCCTAAAAGCATGGGAAAGGAGAAAAAGTTTTTACCAGTACTCCTTCCTTACTTGTGTACGAGGGGTTAGCTTTAGGCCTTTGAACAATTCAATGGGTAAAACAGTGGTGAGGGATTTCAAATATGACACGCATTTTTCGGGGAATTGCAATATGGCAAACATTTGAACGTCTGGTGTGAGTGGTGAATAAAATTCTTTATAAACAAAAATGGAAAATACGATATGACACTCGCATAAATGCATCGAAACGTGTGAAGAGAATTTGCTACAAAACATATGAATGTGGAATTCCAGATAGTCGAGGGAAACATCTTCTAGTTTATTAGTTATACCGTAAATTCTTTGGTTGTACGCGGGTGCACTATAGGCAAAATGGAATTTTTCCCTGCGCTCTGTTAGAGTACCATGGTTTAATGGAGACCCGCGCATTAATAGTGAGTATACATTGGTATTTATGTTGTGTTTGTACTAAAACTAATGTTGAGAAACGTGTAAATTGCTGTCATAATAATATTTATCGGTTTAGTTGATAATATTTGCGAATACTTTGTGAGTATTTTTTCTTTACACTTAAATGCGGGATAATACTCAATAAAATGTGCGAATTTTCTCGATTAAACCGGTAAAAATTATTAATTTGCAGGTATATTGAATAATTCAAATTTAAATAACTAAAATATTGTGAAGATGAATGAAAGCGGGTCTTTATTTGTAAAATCCGTCGGTCTTACCTATTCAGCCCTCATTATAATACAGACCGCGCACTACTAACATATTTTAGCTTCCACTGTACTTAAATAGAGGCCTGCACTCATGGTAGCCTTGCATACAACTAGAGGATTTACGGTATTTTAATTTAAGAAATTTATGAGAGTTTTCATGCATTTTAGACATTTTAGTTTAATTTACATTTTTGACAACACATGGGCTGATATATAAAATTGAATAACATAAACAGCTGACTGTGTATTTATTATTTTATTTTTTGTAGTATTTAATTATGCCTGCACAAGATGTGGAGGTGACAGGTTGCACTGGGATGACTAATAGCGTCACCTGGTGGCCAGCAACATGGGGTAATCAAGATAGTGGTGTGATTGCCCATATGTATATTCTTTTGCTTAGGAATCAAATCGAAAATTTGGCGACGACCAATATAACAGTTTTATTATCGGGATTTAAAATCTGTCACTGATGTAGCACGCTTGGATATGGTGGGGTTTATTGTGATCGTTTGTCGTGGGCTATACCCGATTGCACCTCCATTTCAAGGCAGTTCCGCTTCCGTGTTTTTTTCCTTTTTCTTTTTTACCTATGGCAAAAAAAAAAATTTACTTTTATTTTTTAAAATCGATACATAAATAAGCAAAATAAATTTTAAAACATTTAAAATTGAAAGGTAATCAGTGCGGGATTACGCTCACTTCCGTTTTGGCAGCCATTAATGACACGGCGGAAATTTGGAGCGATGTAAGTATTTGTTTGCAATTGCCGATTGTATTTGTATATTCAGTTTTTATTGAAACGCAAATGATGGAAACAATTTAGTGGCAGGTTTAAAGTTTCTTATTGGGGCTTAAATCGATGTGTTGTTCGCAAGCAGAAAATCCTGGTGCAAGCGACGACTTTCTTTTCCTCTCTGTCCTTTAAGACTAAATCTGTTGTAAATCCTTTCTGGTCCAAGTGCACGGCAGTCTAATTAATCACCTTTTGTTTTGCGTGGATTCGTCGCCCTCACGAACAAAAGACGAGCTTTTTCATTTCTTTTTTGTCTGTCAACTTTATTATTGTGTTTCCCTCGAAATATTCTAGTAAAATTCAGATAGTTCGGTTCAATTCAAAGTTTTAAATTGGGAAAAAGATGCATCGAGGAATGCTGAATCCAATTGTATTAGAAAAATGAACTTTCTTTCTATACACTGGCAGATGTATTTTTTTAAATTTGTATTTTAAAGTTGCTGTGCACATGCATAAAGTAATATTCTATTTGTTTTTTTATGGGTTTACTAAGACGACATGAATTCAAAACATATGAATTGAATCTTACTGAGCAAAAATTGTTTGCATTCAAATTGAATATGAATATGAATATGAAGTTTTTTCAATTTAAAAAAAATAATAAATTTTTTTAATTTAAAACTTAATTAGTGGCCGGGTTTATTTAATAGGATTGTAATTGTAGGTTTCACTGGAATAAATAACTTTTAACTCATAGTGTAAGTTTATGTAAATGGTAATGTATTGCGAAACAGTTGCAATGTCATTTATCGAAAAGTGTTCACTGCACAAAATTCGTATAAAACAGACAAAAGACTTTTTTTTCTTTTTCTGATTTAATGAATTTGAATAAACACGAATTTAAAATCGATTTCAGAGTTGAGGCATTCATTCGAATTGGAAGAGCGAAAGAGTAAATAAGAATAGATTGGGGATTTGATGATGTCGCAGAGATCATGTGGTAATTGTTCGATACATGCCTTGTGGCATTTTAATTTAATTTTCATGATAGAAATGCAATTGAATTAACGTATTGTATCACCGTGAATCTTTAACAATTTATAATTAATATTGCTGCGGTTTTTTTTCTTTCTTTTTTTGTGCAGGATAATAATTATTCAGTCCAATTCACTTTTTTTTTTTTTAGAAATGTTTTCGTTTGGTTGGTCTAGTCTGATCGTTTTCGTTATACTTAAAGGGAAATGTCATTATCAGCTTTTCAAATGCTGAATAGGTGTTTTTCATATCTCTTGACTGTGCTAATGAAAACGGATAATGTGGTAATTGTGTTTTTATTGGCACAATTAAAGAAAAAAGATCGGCGTATAAAACTTTTATCTGTTCTACTTAGAAGATCTCGCAAATTACTGGATTACTCAATATACTAAAAGCAATGATGTCTCCATTTCCAAGAATATTTCTCATACTTATTTTTTTCAATTTTTTTTTCCTTGTCTTTAAACAGGAGATGATGCAGTTTTTGAACAATATACTCTTGTGCATTGACCGTATTGTTACAACTTCTGGTTATATTGCGCTGTTACTACTGCCAGCATAGATTAACGAGAATGTGTACATCTTTAAGCCCTCCCCCTACATTTTTTTTGAAAGTACTAAATTTTATTGGAATAATAGGGCAAGTTTTTAGTTAACAGCATTTATTGCGAATTAATATAACATATAGTTTGCATGAAAATTTAGCAAAATATTAAATTTGGAATAATTATTTAGCAAAATAAAAGTCTTATCCAAAAAACATAATTTTTTTTTTAATATTTACTTCTTAGGAGTAATGTTAGATTGTGTATTTGCAACCATAGTGCACTGGTCAATAGCTGTTGGGAATTTGTCTCAAATTTATGGAAACATTCAAGCGTAGCCGGATTTATTACACGGACTGCTATGTAATGGATAGTCAATTCTCAATGTTTTTTTTTTCCCCATTCTTTGTTATTGGGGTGATTGATTATTTCGTGCTTAGATGCAATGATTTGGGTTTGAAAAGTATTTGGGCAGAAACAATGTATGCTTGTCACAAAGCCCACATTAGCAGACATTGTAGTTAACAATAAAATCATATCGTTATTGAACAGTGGATTTGGCTCTTGGATTTTTTTTATTCATTGTCAGGTCATTCATGGTATGGCTCATTGCTGAAATACATTTTGACTTTTTATCCGATGTTATAACTACAAGGAGGTCACGACGTTTGAGAAAGCATGTAAACATGTTTGTCCCGAAGAGATAAGCACACTATTTCGGTTGGGTAAGCTCAGCAAGCTGGGCGCTGGGGTCTATTTTCCTAGTAGTAGGGGTCCTGTGTAATCGAAGAAAGTTTCTTTTTTTTTTTTAAATTTGTTAGTCGAATGGGCACACTTTTTTCCTTCCAACTAGAAATCTTTTTTTTTTTAGATTTTAGCTGTAGTTGTAGCCTTAGGAAAAGAATATTTACAGAAATTTATGCTATTTCTTAACTTTTTGCTAGCCAAAAGAAAGTTTAAATGTTTAGGTTTTTGAAATGTGTTGTCCACCTAAATATGCAAACGCATAATTTGTTTTTATTAAAGTGTTTTATCCATGTTACCAAATATTCATATTGCATGTGACTGGGAAGGTTTATAACAGAAATGAAGTCTCTTTTTATGTTTCTATAAATCTCCACGTTATTTTTTTTTAATTATAAAGGTCAAAATTGCGCTTTTGACTTTACTGCTTCAGTAGCAGAGCGCAGCTGTTATGGTAGTTGTTGCTACTGCAACTCCTAAATTGGAATTATTGCTTAAACGAAACCTTGAGTGCTTGATGGCATGGATTCCTCAGGATATCTGCAGGAAAGAAGTGGACACAACCACACTGTACAGGAATCTGTTCAAAAACTGAATTTTTAATCTCTTTCTAAACTTTGGGGAATGTGTTAATCTTCTTACAATGATTGGTTAATCTTAAACTTTCGTCTCCCCCTCCAAAGGGGGAGAAATACAAATTGGTAATCCAAGTGGTGACTTTTAGCATTACTACATTTAAACATCTTATTAAACACTTGTTTTAGTGGTTGTCATGATTACACTTTGATGGAGTTGCTAGGTTTTCGTGCTTTAGAGTCGGATTGTGGTAAAGCGATGTTTTATTTAATACTAAACATTGAGCTGAAAAGATTATTGGCTGTACTCGAGAACATATCTTGAATGTCAGTTGACTAGAAGTAATTACCTTGAGTGCTGCTACAAATGGCCAATCTCAAAAATATTATTTATTATCGCAAATATTTTGTTTGTGTGTTTCCTAAGTTAGGAATGTGAAAACATCTTGTTTGCATGCAATCGTGTGTGATTTGAAATCACACATGATTGAGGACGCCACAATAGATCTTCACCAAATCACCGATTTGTTGAATATCTATTGTAGCGGTTACCAAAATAGATTCTGCAAGCGAAGCATAATCTATTGATTAGTGGTCTGATAATCGTTGGCTTTATTTGTACATCTTTTTTCATCGCCAAGTAACCAGAAGCCATCTTGTGGTCTTGCATTCACATTGACAAAATGGCGTGCCATTGTCTCAACAGACAAGCTTCCATTAATTAGCATAGCTGGAGTAAACAAAGTTATTGCTCTAAGCAAAAACGAAAATGGCTTTGCACTTTACCTTATCTCAGAAAGGGTGTCTTAATGACAAAAATTAATCAAAAGAAAATGTTTAACACTTTTTTTTCTCCTATACATAAGCTTAAATGTTTTTTTTTTTTTTTTCTTTTATTTTTTTGTTGCCTCAATAAAGACAATACATTACCGTCAAAGCCTTTCAGTTTGATGGAAATAAAGAAAGAATTAGATAGAAGCTTAATTAAAGGCACAATTGTGCCAAATGCTACCTTCAAACCGCCAACCTAAACCACACATTTCACTCGTCCTTTTCTCTCCCACTCTCTTGTGCGTTTCTCCTCCTGTAGCCAAACTACTGTAATCTTGAGAAAGAAGAGTGAAGATCAGTCTAATCGAGCTGGAAAGAGTTCAAATGCTCCACTGAGAACATGCTCAGGGTGTGTCAGCTGAGGTGTAAGTTATACGCTCGCTCCCCATTTTTTTCCCAAGACCTGTGGAAACCTGTTATTTGCAAGTGACCAAGTTTGTAGCTAAGGTAAAACTTGGTACTGTCAAGGAAAGGGAAAAGAAAAGAAACATCATAAAAACATATATCATTGTGGACATAGGCAATTTTGTCTGCCAAAAAGGTCTGGGAATAGGGGTTTGGTAGTGTGACGAATTCTTGGGAACAAACGGGAAGTGGATTGCAGAGTGTAAAATTGAAAGCTGACTTGTCCTCACATCTATTTATCCACTCTGCCTTATGAGGATTTTCAGGTATGCTTGACTTGTATAGTGGAGATAGGGGATGCTGAGCAGTCACAACTTCAAATGATGTTAATTTAAATGTAATCAGAGGATAAAGTGACTTGGAAAGGTGGAAAGAAATTTTTTTTAAATTTATATTTTGAGGAGGAAAAGAAATGAGAACTCGTTTGCTATGTCAACAATAGTTTTAATGCCCTTTTGTTGAAATTGAAGTGACTTAATGAGAAGAATCTTCATTTTTCCACTTGAAACAGAAAGAACCTAATTTAATTAAGTTAATTAAAATAGTGTTAGGTGTCAATATAAAATTGACAATACTTTTTTTTTTGCTTTGCAAATTTTGAAATTTTGAAATGAATGGAAAATTAAAAGGTAATTTGTGCTCAGATTTTAGAAAAATAACCTTTTGCGAATTAATGTTCCAGTTTATGGCGTGGCTGCATTGTTAAAGTTTCTGCTAAAGTTGAAGCAAACTGAAAACAGTCAATTATCTGCGAAAATTATGTTTCCAAAAATCATCTAGAACTTGAGCGTTATAGGTTTGTTTAAGGAAATGACATTACAATTTCCGTCGTCATGGACCTCGTTTTAACATTTCTTAAATGCCTCGTTTCCGGCACACAATCTCGTAGTAAATCTGTAAGAATGTGAACGTGAGACACTTCCAGATAGTGGCATAGCAATTGCGAACTCAGGGTGTTCGGTGGACATGGACCATTACATATTTAAAACCTATAATATTTTAAATAAACAAAAAATTTATTATTATACAGTTTGTAGCAAGCAATTTTTCCTTATATTATACTTTGCTTTATGTTATAAATAGTGTAACGAAAAAGTGTCAAATGTGTATTTGCGGTGCATTTTTCCGTTACAGTTATAAACACAGACTTACGCAAGTAATGACACTCGACTGTTCAAAAATGTATTCTAGTTTTCAAACAAACCAAAACAGTTGTTTACATTATTGTGTCAAAACAATCATGTTACTTGATTAATATAAATGCCACTGTATTTGCTGCTTAACCAACAAACGAATGAATGCCATTTGATTCTCACACGTCTACAAAGTGGAGAAATGCAAATGCCTTTTGCATTTCAATCGTTGACGTATATACGCAACGAAAATAGTGGAAAACTACCGGATTGGCTATGCTATTTTTCGGTATAGTGTAAGCTTCGTTAGACTTACGAGTTTTCCACTATAATTATAGGCATAACGGTGGTTTTTATAATGGAAAAGTACCTGCCGCAAGCTGTGTATTATTACAAAAATTAAGTTTATCAGATAGAGCGTAAACAGGGGCAGATTATAGCACAAATGTTTATGATCCGCTTTATTGCGAAGACCGACCAATCAAGATACAAATAACGTTTACTGAAGGGTATAGTGATTGGAATAATGTAGTTGTAAGGGTCCAAGAAATAAATACAGTTTAGTTTTTATTTAACTTAAGAAGTGACTCGATCCTCGTTTTCATTATTGAGATATAACCCAGCAGTGAACGACCACTTTTTATTTACCAACTCCAGTTACCCCCCCATTTTTATTTCCTTCACTTCTTTTCATTGATGCAACTGCTGACTAAACTAGCTTAGATTCTTTGGTGCTCGCTATTCCATCCTTTCTCCTTTCATTCCATTTTATTTTATTTCTTTTTAAACCATATTTTATTTGGTCTGGTGCACACATTTTTTCCTGACATATTTGTGTATTAATCGTGAAAATGACATTCCAAAAGGAAATACTGCTGAATATTCAAATAGAAAAGCTCCCTTCAAGTGTATGCAGTGATAAGAATTGCCACACTGCAAGCGACTTGGAGGTTAGGGTCATGAAATAGATCGGCTTGGCTGCATTGGTGATCTTGTTCCAATACCAACCCTATGCCTACATCTTATATTTTTTATTCCCCCTAAGCTGTAACTTTGAGGATTCAGCCATTTCTGTATGGGTGTGCAAGAGTTTGATAAAAGTGCATTTTTTTATATATATTTATTTTGGACTAGTGACAGCTCACAGCTGTGAGGAACCATGAAGCAGATCTGTTGCCCTGTGTGAAAGTTTATTCGATGATACGCTTCTGTGACTGCTTCAACAATACAATGCTAGGAACTTCAGTTTGGATGTTAACTTGTCAGATTATTCTGAATACCGCCAACCTTAACGCTAAATGTGAAATAAACTCGTAATCTTGTAGGCAGAATGCATATGCAGGATATTGGGCCATGCAAGCTGTTTTCTGTGGGATGACTTTCTTGGGGACCTAACCCTGCATTTGCACTGCAAACTGCGAAAACCACTGACAATTTTCGTGGCAATGATGAGAAACAATTGGGATTCCCAGTAGGTCATTTATCCAAGTACCAGTGCCGGATTACCAAATACCGTAATTCTTCGAATAAGAGCTGTGGCTTTTATTCAAAACTGCTGTAATCCAACGTAAAACGAATGCAATAAACATTCATTGGAACATTAAATACGGAAAGAGTACTGGTTATTATTCGAGGGCGGCTGTTAATCGAAGAAATACGGTAGGCAGAGTAGGCATTGACTTATGGGCCCTACGCCTTTTAGGGGCTCTGCAACTACAAATCAAAATGATATTGATTTGATATTGAAAGAAATCAAAAACCTGTTAGCAGATAATGTGCGAGGGGTCCTCGAGATTTTGACTGCCTAGGGGCCTCCACAGGCATTGTCAAGTATTGACCAGCCCCGATGCTGCTTAATTTCTATGGTTTAATAGAAATGGATGATTATTGGGGCTAAATTTAGCTATATCTTTTAGCTTTGTGAACTGTTGTTTATAAAGCGGTTCTACCAGAGGGTTTAAGAATGTAGACAAACAGCTACAACACTGTACGTGTAATGATGTTTCCACTTTAGTTCTTGTTGTTTACTCCATTATTGGATTGTGCTGCCACCATGCATGATTATATTGAAACTGTTGCAAACTTTTCGTCCAAAGACAAATGCAATAAAGCGAACTTGCTGTTTTCTTTTTTGCCATCTGGTTTTAAACCAGCAAATTTTAGCCATTTAATTTGAGGGTTGTAGTCCTGGTGATATGATAATTGCGGCAAACTTTGTATAGAAATGGAGATTTACTTTCCACATTGAAAAGCTGTTAAGGTTTTCCACATCATCAAATTTGAATCTTGGCTGATGGAGAAAAAATAAAGTACTAACGTTTTTTTTTTGATGTATAAAAATATAACTTTTTTTCTTCTTTTCTTTTGTGTAGTTGATGATGCACAAATCTGAAAAGAACCAAAACAAAACGCTGTGATAAGAAATGTGAGAAAAAAAAGGCGATTGATCCAAACAAGCAACTTGTTGTTTGCCAACCTCGTAAATTATGTTAAAATATCCAAGGTGTATTTAGGTCTAAAAATCGCCTTAAAATCTCCTTTTTTTAATTTGTCATCTTATTATCATTTCGTTTCTCCAAGTTCGCATAATTCTCTAATTTGTGTAGTGGGAAATTCTAGTGCTTGTGCAATTTAAATATTAGCCCATAAAAGTCGACGCTGACCCCAGAATGACTTAAAGATTTAAAAAGTCAGAGGTGTGCAAATTAACATAATTTGCCAAAAAGTTTATCTGGTGGAACAAGCTCTAAGAACTGTTTCAACCTCAATTTACTACATAAAGCGTTTGACCTTAGGTCTGTGTTTAGTACATAACTCAAGCTTCTTGCAGCCCTTGGTTGGAAACTTTCCCTTCCCTTACATGTCTTGACATCTCGTTAATTTTATCAAATGGTGCCACGTTCGCAAATAGACGTGAAAAGAACCTGCAACTTTAAAAAAGGTCACCAATAATCGAGTGCAAACCATATTTCCTTTCTCAAACTACATTTGTTTTCCAATTTCCAGGAAAATCCCAAATCTCTATATCCAAATCGATTCTCGTTGCTCTGGAGGAAAAAGTGTTGAACCAAATCTCCAGTCTTGATTGTGGCTGGAATAAAGTACTGTAAACTGATGAATTGTTGAGATAGTTTGAAGAAAATTCAACCGGGACTTTTTTCTCTCTTTCTCTCTCTTTTTTTTCTTCTTTTCTTTCTCTCATTCAGATTGAAGGTTTTTCTTGTGATCATCTTCTTTCAGACAATAGGTGATTTGAGTGTTTATTGGCTGGTGGGCCCTCTATAATCCTAAAGCGATTTTGCAGCTGATCGACTCAGTTTCAAGCCACTCTTCTACCAACTGATGAGTGTCTCGGGTAAGATTGGGTGGCGCCACCACCAGAAAAGACTACTAAAGCATCGATGGGAAATAGTAACAACCCACGACCTGAGCCATTTCAGGCACAATGCATGGGTTTTACTACTAAACTGCCTTATTTAGGGGAACAAGTGGGTATGATTTGTAAATTTCAAACTTAACGCTTGGAAAATAATTTTCTTGTGGTCGTTTTCTCATTTCTTCCAAATTCGAAGTTTGCGTTCGTCTCTTTGATTTAATAAAAAGGAGTTTTATTAATATTGGGAAATAGAACATGTGCTAAGTTATTTTTATTTAGATTTAAATGTGGTTGGCCTTTTCAGTGCTTTGTAGTGCAATTTGAAGTACCGAAAGTTGGTTTCATCTATTATGCTAATTTGTGTCATTTGTAATTACAAATAGGACCGGTAGGTGCTTTCATGCAAATTTACCGTATAGGGAGTTGGATGTTATAATTGCAAGAGCGCTCGACAATGCCGAAAAGAATTGTGTGGTCAACTGGAAGCGAGTGTTTTTTGCAGCGCTAAGGACTTTTAAGCACTTTAGAGTGTTTGCGTTAGTCATGCTTAGAGTTTTTATTTTTGAAGTTGTAAAAAGTGAACGAAAAAAGAGCTTTTAAAGTAGGATTTTGAGTGGACAGTCTGAAGGAGCACTCAATTTGTTTAGCTTTCAGCTTTTTAATTGGCTTTAAGTACTATAAACTTGTTGTGATTGAAATGATTTATTCGTAATCCCAAGTTTGTCTTCAGCAGAAAATTGTTCTGAAAGATTGTGAAGTAGAATAATTAGCCACCTATTTTCATTTGTCTAGCTGGGACTCAGAAAAACGGGGAAATTTTTTTGATTACGGAGGAAAAAAAACATCATTTTTCATCATTATGGTAGGAGTAAGGCAAGGGAAAAAAAGTTAGTTATACTAATAAGGACAAATTATACAGTAGATGGATTTCATTCCAAATAATTTATGAATTTATGATTCGAGGGTCATTAATTTTTTCCCGGTTAAATTAACTCTTCTGCTTTAGATTAGATTTTCAATTTTATGAAATTATTTTCTTGTACACTTGACAGGATGGCTGCTGTTATTTAACTCAAAATTACATAAAAATAAGTTTTGATTAGGAAAAAATTTACGAGTTTTTAAAAAAAAAAAAAAAACTCATGAAACTAAATCAGCTTTTAGAGGGTTGGGAAAAAAGAATCTATGATGCTGCATTTTATTTATTTTTTTTTATTTTTTATATTTTTTATTAGTTTTATATAGAAATTTTTGATTAAGTTCAAGACGACTGATGACTTATGGTTTTCCGTTTTTATTTCTTTTTTAATTTGTTATTTTTTTTTTCTTGTTGCAGGAAAAACAACTCGCAGTTATAACAAAGCCAAAGCTGATCCACCAGCAAGGCCCAACTCTTATTCAGAAGATTCACAACTGCAACCAGTGTTTGATAACACAACTAGTAGAAATGTGACAACGCAGTTAGGCATAACAGCTTATCTACCCTGTAATGTGAAAAACTTGGGTGGTAGAACGGTAAGAAACTTTTTTTTTCTTCTTTTATTTTTTTTCTCATAAATGTGTCATCATATTTCAAGTGATGAAAGTGAAATTCTATATTTGGTGCATTAAAAGAGTTAAAAAGTTAACCAATTTAACTGCAAGTTTTCAAGAATATTGTGGGTGTAAAAGTGTTTATTAACTCTCTATGGCATATGGCTATACGGATTTAGGGACGACCACTTTCATGCATGGGAAAAGTTAATTTTTATTTTTTTTGTTTTGTTAAACTTTGTGATTATAAACTTTATTCCAGGTGAAATTAGTAATAATTGGTTACTTATTTTATTAATTATTTCACATTGAAATTTTCTGCCCCTTGAAACTCCAGTATAATAATTAAGCTGGCTTCACTGCATTAGTAAAGAGCACTTCAATTAACAGCTTTAACTAACAGCTTCAATCGTTCACCAACAGAGGCCCTGGTAATCATTTATGCATATGTAATTTAGCACTTTCTATAAAATTAGCAGCAAACTGCTAAAAAACAAAATAGCCACCAATGGACCTGAAAACTGTTCCATGTTTTAAAGGGTTAAGTTGGAGAAAAAAAATATAATTTTATGCGCAGTGGAAGCAATTGAAGTAATTATTTTTATTTTTCTAACCTAACAATTTGTGGCTTATCTGTGGGATGACTTTCTATCACATACATGTGGGATGGCTTCTCTGTCACACATTTGTGAGGTGGCTTCTCTGCGGCACATCTGTGGGGCGGCTTTTCTGCGGCGCATCTGTGAGGTGGCTTCTCTGCGGCACCTCCAAATCTCGGGATGCAGATTCTCTGTGAAGCATTTCAAATGGGAGTCCAGTATATCTATTGGAAAACATTTTGAGGTCTACTGGACTTAATTGATGAAGTGTGAGGTCCTTTTATGGAAATCATTGCTAGTGATTGTAGTGTACAAAGCAGTTTGTGTCAGTCAATACCAATCAAGCAATCAATGGTCCTATTTGCGGCATCCATTATTTATTTTATAGCGCAAATTCCATTCTTTCAACAGGTCAACTGGAAACATTCTTATAGTGAATGGAATGTTGGTTGTCTTCGATTTAAATTCGCGTACAGGGGAAAATATCGGATGTTTTATTTTATTTTATTTTATGGTGAGAAAAAGGTTAAAGTTTTTATTTTCACTTGTTCGAATGGATGATTGGATTTAAAGCAATCCACATTATACACTCGATAGCAAGTAAGGAGATAGAGATTCGTAGGACTTAAGCCAGATTGATTATTCCACTCACTCACTCTCTTCGAGATAATGTATTCAAATTGCAGTGAGGGAAATTTTCTATCTATTGAAATAGGTTTTTGTAAACGGCCTGAGAAAAATACAAGCAGTATCAGTAATGACAGCAGTTGTTGGACTAAAGCCAGTGGATTTGTTGAAAATCAAGGCCTGTTGCCAAAAGAAACAAAATCGAGTTTGTTTTTGCCAATTCCACTATTGGGAATTGTCCGATTCAAACAAGTTGTAAAAATGTCTTGAATTTTAATGAACTTAAAACATTAGAAACAAAACTTATTCCGTTTTATACACTTTTATTCTTTCGGGCAAACACTTCGGCACACTGCAAGCGCCGCACGCTCAATTTGACAAGTGTGTTTACATTGTTACTCGCTGTGAAAAGAAATGGTAGATTATTCTTTTCCATTACGTCTTTGCTACATTGTGTTGAATTGCTTTTTTGTAAGGTAATAAAATTTGGCAAATTCTGAAATTCCACATGGCCTCTTGACAAATGGCTGAATTCCAGAGCGTACCACGAATGACCTAATCAAATCACTGAAGGAATGATTCGTTTTGCCTCAAGAATTCTGACCTTGGAAGAATGGAAACAAAAATGTGGACATGAAGAGGATGAAGGCAAACCCCCTTTTGAGTCAATGTAGTGGAACACATTCCTAGCACGCTTGTACGGGGATCGTCTTGTTGATTTGCATCGAGACAAAAGCTAAGATTGTACATCTCTGCAAACGAGAAGCTCATTGGGAGCCAACGGCCCCATTGTAGCAAACAGCTCAAAGACACGCTGAGAAATAAAAAAAAAAATAAAAAAAGAAGATGATATAAAATACGATTCAGACCGATTGAGGAAGTCTTCTGTCTTCTGACCGTATCCATTAAATTCTGTCATTACCATAATACTTTATTGGAGATCGTCAATTTCGTTTCGGAATTGCACCGGGACATGACAACTGACATTTATTTCTATAGGAACTGCAGATCACATTTTCTTCGAGTGCAACTATGCGCACTGTACCAAGAACACAAGAATTCTGCACTTTCAAAGAAAATGAAATTTTCTAAAGTTTTTTATTTGGATTTTAAGAGAAAATGTGGTTGTGTGAGTGGGATTTTTGTTGTGTGCATTTGCACGTTGTTTGCCAATGATTACTGTGTCTTGCATGTGGGAAAAAACTTTTTACTAATGTATCGTGTTGAGGAAAACAGGAGGCGACTTGTTTCCCTTGATGAAAAGACATAATTAAGCACACGAACACGACTTTTTTGCGCGTCTTAAAAAACGAAAACCAGTACATAACACATTCTTCTCCCATGGACGTGTACTAATGATCTAATTGTTCGAAGGCAAAAACAATATATTTTTTAAATGTAGAGATGGTGCACGTGTACACTCCATCAATGGAAACTAAAGGATTAGATATGAGAGACCGTATGTTTAAGTATTGTAAAAGTGATGATGTAAAAATGTCACATAAAGTACAGCAGAGTGAGAATTCACTTACAATGTAGAAAGCATGCAGCGTTTGACGTGTGGAAAAGAAAAAAAGGTTTTTATCGATGTGACAAATTACAGTCGTTTCTTTTGTAGCCGTGAAAACCTTGTTCGTGGGAAATTTCCAAACTGTCCAGTTGATAGGTTGTTAATGTTGTTTCTAATTAACTTGGCGTTGATAATTAGGCGCGCAACATTTTTCACTACAACTTTGACTAATCACTCTTTCTGCAACCTTTAGCTAATCTGGGGCCTCGAAGGTACACCTGCAAATTGTGCAAGTCACTCGGTTCCAGTTTTCGCGTGGAAGGAGAAATATTTGTACTTGTGGCTTTCGCTTTGAACATCAACTATTCTTTCGGAAATAAAAGTCAAATTGGAAAAAGAAAGCGAAAAGATTTTCATTTAAAGAATCTCTTTTATTTCGAGTCGTTTCTTCAGGCCCCAACAGCAAAAGATCAATTCATTCCAATGATATTTACCGCTATGGTTTATAATACATTTTACGCCACGCGTGCTATGATAACACTTTAGACGTGGTAATGTGTTGCAAAATGTCTTGTATGTCACATTGGATGTTTCACTTATGGAGTTCTTGTGGAAATTCAATTTCTTTGGTTTCACTCGATGGACATTCCGTGGAAAGAATGTCAGTAGACATCGGTGCACGCTCACGAGTTATTATAGATGAATCTTGGCAAGGTCTTTCTACCTCCAACTAAGATTTCTTTGTGTACATAAAAAATTGATTGTTATTTTGGTTGCAGCATTGCAGATATCTCGTAGAACTTTGCCTCTTGTTTTGATAAATTCTGTGTGTTTCTAGATTTCTATTAAATTCGAAGGGAATTTTCTATTGCCTGACCTATAAAGACGAGGAAGTTTGCACGTGTTGAGCACGAGGTAATTGCTGGATTCAATATAAGGGCATTATTGGAAATGGGTCAGTACTGTAACTAGATTGGACTTTAGTGGATCTGAGGAGATTTGCTTGATCTGACATGGAAAAGGAAGTTTCTACTCGTATTTCTGTTTCCTTACTTCTCGATTGGATTGACAGGAAGGCAATCGAATTCCCCATGCTTAGAAAACAAAATCTAACTACTCTGTCCACTCCGAATGGAGTTTTAGCCATTGAAAATTTTTTTTTTATAGAATATCCATTTCGGGTTTGATTTCATGAACGGTTAAATAAATTCAGTATAGAGACAAGATGCAAACAATTCAAGATTATAAAATGGAAGTTTTGGTCGGGAAAATAAATTTTTAAACATAGGAATGCATTTTTTCTTGTTTATGGGATTTGTTTGTGCATATACCCATGTTGAATAGGATTTATACCGTGTGGTCGGGCAGAGCACCATAAAAGCCTACACTGGGGAATAAGGAAAGAAAAATTAAATTTAATATTTATCTTGATTCAATGTGAGGGTTTCGGGGTTCTCAAGTCACGTCAGTTATCGTTTTTTTGTGTGTGGGGGTTGTGGGATATGGGGTAACCTAGAGAGAAGAATAAAATAAAAAAACAGTCACGTTTTTCACACCGTGTAAAAGTTTGAAAAGAGCATGGCTTCCAACTCGTTTATTTTTTAAACAGCACTATGCCTAAACCCTCTCCAAAGAACATTAGGAAATAAGATGTATAAAATGTTGATCAGCTGATGCAGTTTTGCTTTCTGAAGAGACAAAAGGTAAAAAGATGATGGGCAAGTCGAGTTTTTTTTTTTTTGTTTTTTTTTTTACTTTTCTTTTTTATAAATATAAAACTTAATATGTGGTGGGGAATGGGGAAGAGGAAAGATCGATATTGTGAATTTGAGATGCAAGTTCAAGCTATGTCGCATGGCGTTTCAAAGCGTCTCTTGTGACGTGCTTAGGATGAAAATGCACTTTTAAACGGACTGCTGGGATAAAATCTGAACGCAGGTTTGGTCATGGATCGGCTGTAACTCGTACAAAGATTTTTTTTTTTTTCAGTAAATAAGATTATGGTTTGGAATGAGAAGAAAGCATAAAAATGTATTTTTTTTTTTGGAAAAAGTTTTTGTTTTTGTTTGTTATTAGCGACCTCCTGTCCCGATTATCTTTATTTGCACTGCCAGGTTTAATTTCGTACCTTGAGATGCGTTATTGATTTTTCTTCTTCTTTAAAGGGACCAATTTTGAAAGAGATTTATTTTTAAAGGGTTTTCTTGACGAATATAGAGTTAGCAAATGAAAATCAATTTCTTGTCAAAACAATGAATTGTATTGATTTATTGAAGTTTATTTTGAGATCGTGAACGTTTTCAATAATGCGATACTTTTAATTAAAAAATAAGTTTTTAAAGATCGTTTTTAATGCAAGCAATTAACATTTTTCGATTCTAATCGAATTTGCAAACACAATAGGGGGTGAGGGGGGGATTATTAATCCCAGTCAATTTTGCGATCGTGCGATCCGGACAGTTTTACAATTTTGTGTTTGTCATGTGGCATGTGTTCCATCAATCACATTCATAATTACTAAAGTACAAAGACAGTGAAAATACAAAACCCCAAAATTGCCTAAAAGTGTTTTTTTTGCTATTTTAACAAGCGATTTTGAGGTTTGTCAAACTCAAAACAAAATGGAGGCGGACAAACTCGATCTAAGTGGCCAACTTGAATTATCATCAATATGCTAGAGCATCCACGATCACTCAACAGCTAGGATACTCAAGAAACAACTCTGGTGTACTCTGTGTAACTTATGAGTATTGAAATGCTTGTAATTGCAATTTATTTAAAAAAATTTGTTTTATCACATAAAATTCATATGGAACTCGCTTTTTTGCATCTTACTTTTTAATTGGTAGGATACAACTAAAACCCAATATGGCAAACAATACAAAATTGCAAAATTGTGTGATTGTTTTTAGAGGCTTCAATAATTATTGATTTTGTGATTAATACAAAATCACAAAATTGCAAAATCATACATATAATGATACCGCCTATTGTATCGCTCCAGAATATTGTACATTTATGTGCGCTACATTCAAGTTCGTATCTATGTTCATTTTCTCACTGCAAATTAGCATTTAAGTACTATTGCTAATTCTAAGCGTCACAGGTTCAATGTGA
Organism: Strigamia crassipes; assembly: GCA_034683725.1. NCBI lineage: Eukaryota > Metazoa > Arthropoda > Chilopoda > Geophilomorpha > Linotaeniidae > Strigamia > Strigamia crassipes. The sequence goes on from JAQFXT010000228.1 coordinate 25,400, forward strand.
CGTCATTCAATCAGCAGATGAGGAGATAAAGTAAACAGAAGAAGCGATGACTGGATTTTTTTAATGAAAATGACAATTGAATTGTGAATAGATGAGTTTTAATGTCTGTACAATGTAGATATGTGGCTGTTGGCAGAATGGAGGGGTGAAAGAGTAAAGATTTGGTATTTGAAAATTGAAATGGATTTTTATTCGAGTCTTATGGCCCATGACCTAAAAACATGGTCGTAATTAACTGGTTTGAGATAGCAGTTTGCGATAAGAAAAAGCTAATTACAAGTAGAAGCGTTAAATTATTATTCATATTGGTAATGTACGTCAGGACTCAGGTATAAATTTGCTTGGCTTGTGACATGTATTCTCCCTGTCTGCTATTAATCATTGCAGAATTACACTCTTGGTGACTGTGAAAAGAGGACAAAATTGAAAAACGATGCTGAATTAATTTCTTGCATTTTAAAATAAAACACTAGGAGGGAAATAACTAAAATTAAAATATTTTTTTTTAAATTTTTTTTTGATTATTATTAAAAAAGAAATAATTAATATTGTTTTTAATAATATTTTTTTATCTGAAGTTTTTGGTATTGGAAATAGTACGAAATCTCCTCGCGGGGAATGTATGGGACGGTATGTATAATTTTTTTTTTTTATAAATTGAAGTTAGAAATTAAATTCTGACATTTTTGCCTCAAAGTAATTCATCAAAATTCAAGACAGGTAAAGGAAATATTTTGAAAGAAAAAAAATTTCTTTTCGCATTAAAGATTTTTGACTTTTATTAAGAAAGCTCGTGATGGGGCCTGGTAGGAATAACAATAAAAAAAAATTAAAACGAAAATATAAAGACATATATTTTATTCAAATGATTTAAATGTCAAAAGTTGATGAAAATTCATCAATTTCAATCGTAGTGTAAATATATTTCGGTTGGAGCATCGAGGAATAAACCGACTTGTTCTGACATGCGTTTAAAATGAATATATGTGGGTCGAAAATTAATGAATTTTTTTCCATTTTGTTGAAAAAGTTGAAACAAAAGTTTTAAAATATTTTATGATTATATATTTAAGAAAAATTGATGGTCCCTCGAAAGAAACTTTAATAATCGTTTCGGATGTTCGGTATAAACGTTGTAATCGTTTGGAAATAACAAGTCCTAGTGCAATGATAACAGACAAATAGTCAGTTAGATAATATGTTGTGGACACGGAATTCTGACCGGGGTTAATGCAAGTGGCATGGAGCCCACCCTCCTGATGGGTTACAACATGCTCTCAGCGTAGAAGCTGTCACTGCATGCTGCGATATGAGCGAGGTTTCGCTGCAAGAAAGATATAAGTTTCCTTCATATGAACAGGCTTGTTGTAAGCTCGACCACATGTTACCTTATATAATTTTCAAGCAAGAAGACTTCTTGCTAAAAATGATACGGTTTTTTTTTAATATAGGTGAACTGATGGAAATATTGCAGCAAATTAAGGTGACTTTGTAATATTTTTTTTTCTTTTTTTTTATAATAAATATCTAATAAAGTTGGGGAATTTATTGGATTTTGATTTTTATGAAACTTATTTCATTACCAAGCAATGCAAAATAAAATTGGAATTTGAAGTGGGTAGTTGAAATCAGATTTTGATTGCTTTCATTTTTTTTCTTACTTCTATTTTTGCTATCATTTTTCTGCTATTCATTAGTGAGGAATAGAAAAAATAGTGCACTGCTGACCGTGGACAAATTAATTCAGGTCATTTTTTCATCAAGTAGGTGGTGTTCAGCCAAAGTACTATTTGTCTTCTCTTAGAAGACTAGATGGGGAAGTGCGACGAGCAAGTGAGGAAATTAAAGAGTGAGCTAAAATGTAGTAAAACACATAAATTTGGAGTTATAAGTATTAAAATCTGTTGCCCTGTAACTATAATTTGCGATTTTCAATAGGTGCGTTCAAATTGGTTAGAGTGAAGCAAAATAAATGCACTCGCTTAAGCAATATATGACGTAAAAAACGTCACATCTTGAAGCGAAAACGAGGTTATCAACTTAATGCAGTTAAGTGGAGTTTTCTTAACCGATTTGAACGACCTAATACGTTAAGTAACAACAGCAGTTTTGAAAACTGATTGTGAATTATTGGATCAGTAAATTTATTGAGCTGTAAATGGATATACATTATATTTTTCATGTTGGCTGATTTAAGGTTGAATTATAGACGTTTGGGGATAAGTAATTGTGTGCTTGTTGACGTTAAAATGTGAGTAGTGCTATTCAACCTTAAGAGATATGAAGTTAGTAAATAAAAAATTGTTTTTTTTTTTTTTTGGAAATAGCTTATCTGCAATGTAACGTTTTTACTGCAAATAAATGGTAAAATAATAGATTTATAATTTATATACACAAAATTTTTCTGCGTAACAAAACAAGCCATTAAAGTCAACAAACTTTTGAAATTTGGATAAGAAATTTGCTTTTAATACTCTTCTTTAGTAGCAGCATTTTTAGGAAGATAATTTGTGACCCTCCCAGGATCCCATCTGACCTCCGTACGGTTCCCAAGTGGACCACGACCCACCGGAAGTCCTTTCTCCGACCCTATCTTGTTTTGACCGGAAATAAAACATTCGTCTTACCAACCTAACCACGCTCATCTCGTTTCTTTACCCTTACAGAATTAAAGGCTTCAAAAACGTAGTCAATTTTTTTTAGTCAATTTTTTTTTCTTAGAAAATATAAAATTTTTACAAATGTGTTTGTGTTGTGCCGGATGACAGATTCCATCACAAAATGGCTTGTATTAGAAAAAAAAATCTATCAGCAACAGTTTGATTTTGGAAAAATCCATCAAAAATCGGCTTGAATTAGAGGAAATTTATCAAAAACTGGCTTGTATTTGGAAATATCCATCTTGAAACTGCTTAGTATTCTGAAATATCCATCTTGAAACTGCTTAGTATTTGACAAAATCCGTCCAAAAACTGACTGCATTTGACATAATTCTAGTGAATTGGACTTGTGATTGTTGAATATTGAATATTTATTTATTCATTTATTTACTTCATTTATTTACTTGTTGTTTACACTCCAAAGCAGTAAAGGAAGAGTTACAGTATTTTCATGTATTTCTAGTTGTAATTTAGAGGTTTATATAGAAATTAAGCAGTACAATAAAGTTTGTCACTAATAAGAAGGGGTTTTGTAGGAACTTTTATTAGAAAAAACATTGAGTAACATCATTAGAAGAGATTTTTCTTTAGTGTGATTTATTCTTTATTCTGAACTCTGTACGCTATTGCATTGCAGAAAAAAAGAGTTCACAACAGGACATCATCTTCTTTTAATTAGAACTTAACTAAGCCCCTACTGCTATTCATTGCTAACAACAGCAAGCAAAGACTAATTGCTGTTGAAAGATCCTTATTTGGTTTACAGTAAGCTTGTTAAAGAAATAAATAAATATATTTTTACCAAAGCACATTTTAATATTCCAGTGCTGAACGTGTCATTGGTTATTGTACAACAAATGAACATCTAGAGTTGAGCAATGTTTCTTGGTGTTGCACGCATCTCTTGACTTTGTCACTAGTTGAATTGGCCCTCAATCTTGACTGATTTGATTTGAAGTGTTGTAACATTCAGTGTGCGCCTCTGTCGTTCTTGTTTCTTCGCACGGACAGCAAGCAAAGTGTAACGCTGATCACATTAAGTGTTTTTGCACCACAATTTTGTTTTTGCCATAAATTGACAGATTTGATTAAGCGCAGTAGAGGGTTGTTAAGATAGTGGTCAAAAAGTTTCATCAGACAGATAGAATCGTAATGTTTAATGATGACTACTCTGTAATAAATTATGTACATTAAGCTAAAATGGATCTGGAAATGGCATTCTGCATGTATGGAGGAATGGAAGAGAAGTTTGAGGATGGGCTGCAGGGAAGGGAAGGGAAGGTTGAGGAAAAATTAAATCGATGCAGAACAAAATTTGAAATTCAGGAGATGATAAGAATTTTAAATTGTGCGAGTTTAAAAGAATGTAAAAATGGTTGTTGGAAAAGAGGGGAATTTCGACCAGTCATCTCGCCATATTTAAAAAGTTATTCTGAAAATAGATCACGAAAAATCAATTTTTTTTATATTTTTTTTTTTAAACTTTTTATTTTTAAAATTTTAAATAAAAATAAAAATAAAAATGTTTCCTATACAGGACGAGTTCTGAACAGAAAATGGATGTTGTCTATTCATTAGTGTTTGGCATTAAAATTTATTGCTGGTTTGATTAGAGATTCAAAATGGCGTTGAAACTGATAGCTCACTTTGGTCGGTTTGAAGGATGTGGATTGAAATGTAAGTAGACCGTATGCGGTAACACTTTAACGGGTTTAAAATAGGGGAACGGAAAGCAGTTTAGACAGTAGGCTCATGAAAAAATAGAGGTTTCTTTAACTCAAGAATCTTGCAGATTTTCTGCACATCGTGGAGAGTAGCAGATTAATTAAAACGAAAATTTTTTTTTGAAAACCAGAAAAATATAATTTAACTGACCACAAACTACAAAAAAAACAACTGTTGACTGACCGCAAACCATTGCTGAATAAGTCAAATTAAGTGCAAAACAAGTAAAACTAATTAAAACGCAACATAAACGAAAAATTTCGTAAAACAGTCGCATAGAACGCAATTAAAAGCATCATTGAAAAGAACAAGTAACTTCCACTGGGTTGCCAGCAAAGTGAACATACGGTACCCGCAGATGATAAAAAAATATTGTTTTTTCTACTAATACATAAATAATAATGAAATAAAAATAATAAAAGTTAAAAAGAAAAAATAGATATATAGCGATGAAAGTATGTTTTCTTTGTTGTTCTGGAGATGTTTTTTTTATGTGCGACTTGGTTTACTGGGAATACATGCAGGTGAAGCTTTCCATCTTAAAAGCCAGAGGGAATTTGGCAGTTGCCAGCCTATATTAAATGAATAATAACATATGAAATGACTAGATTTTTAAAGGAAGAAATATTGAGTTAGAGCGAAAGAAATATTTCAGTCAGTTTTTATTCCAAACGATAAAAGAAAAAGATATTTCTATTCGTTATCTTTGTATTTGAAATTAATTGCTTTTTGGTTTATTTAAAAGAATATTATTCTAATAGATTATTTCTCAAGTCAAATTTGCATATCATTTACGCCATTTGAAAGAAGGGAGAAAAAAAAAGACGAATACAGCGTATTTTCATATTGAGTGTATGTTTCGTTTTGTCTCTGTCATAACGTTGGCTGATGCCTTTTCTAAGCCAATTTTTTCCCTTCGAAATTGGACTATAAAAAGCGGAGGCATGGAACAGCACTTGTGATTCATTCTACACTTAAATTACCTTCTGAAGAGACACATGGCTTTGGTGAATAAGAATAGCTCGGCATAGATAGGCAAAAAGCAGGCCAGCTTTTCATAGACTTGTCTCAATAAACTCGTGTAGTCATAAAAAAAGCCCAGAGATTTGCTCAGTGGAAACAGATACACAAGTTGAGTGTGCAACCAGAAGTCGAAATTTTGCGCTCTAATAATGCTATAGCGAGTCCCTTTCTGACTGCATTAAGTTTTCCCTTCTTTTCTGATGAAATTGCACACGTGGGGAGATGAGAGCTATGATTCTTCGTCTTTGCATGAGGAAAAAAGAAGAGGTTATTTTTCCCTGAGGTGTCACTAGATTTCACACTGAGCGAGAAATTGTACCCAATAGCTAGCAGTGAAGAGGAGAGAAAAATGTAGTTGCAATTTTGGCTACTAGAGATTTCTCCGCTCCAAACTTTTGCCGTGTCAATTGGATAAGATATTTGTCTATCTTTGTTTTTATTTGTTTCAATGTATTTTGTCATGTTGTAATAAAAATAACGTGCACTTGTTTGACAGATATTCGTTAATTTTGAGTCGAGATATTTTATTTAATGGGAAATTTGCAATTTACTTTGAAATCTACTTTAAAAATCGACCGTTTTAATATTTTTTTAAGGGAAACTATAGTTTTGCATTAATGGTAGGCAGAATTACTTAATTTTGCTGTCAATTAAATTATTAAATGACTTTAATAAGAAAGTTCACTTGCATTTTTGTTGAAACTTTTGTGAATGTTTGTTCTATCTCTTTGTAAGTTCATCAATAAATGTATGGTGATTCTCATTAAAGTGTCGCGAGTGCACTGATTTCTATTCAGCAATTCAAATGGAATAATATCCCATTACTGAAATACTATTACCACTTGTTTTATCAAATTGGTGTTAGATATCTAGAATGGGAAAGAATAAACACTCGTATTTTTCATTTATTGTTGATATTTTTGTAAAATATCAATTTTACTGTAGAATTGGGCCTGAGCTCCGAATGGAACTCAGGCCCGAACCGTATTACGACAAGAACTCAACAGCGGTGTATTGGTTGTATGCCTCAAGAACAACTGTGTTTTATTTACTTTGGTTGCCAAGGGATTACACTTTGGCAACAAATTTATTACAATAAAGGCACTCAATGATTTGTTACAGTTATTGTTGTGGATACGTAACAATTTTAAATACATATTATTGAATCAGTTTGAAAATTTTATCAGAAGTGGTATATTTAATAATCTTAAAAGGAAATAAATCCAAGTACTTAAAGTTATTTTTTTCAAATTTTTCTTAATTCTACGGGTTTTTTGCTCGCATGTTGTGTATATTGATAGTGCATCGTATTATTTTGACGCTAATTCTTGCGCAAATGATACTTATTAAGTTAAGCATTTAGATAGCGATTAAGGTTGAATCTTGGAATAAATAGAAATAATTAGTAGAACTTCCGAAAGCACGACAAGTTTGTAGAAGAATTTATCGGTTTCTGTAATGTTGTAGCTTTAATTTTTCACCAATTGACCCACCTGGATGCATATAGCAGTTTGATAAGGTTATTGTGCATGATAAGCCTTTTCCTGCTGATAAACTCAGCTTGGTGCCATTATCATAACCAATTCTACATACCTGAGGTTGACCAAATTTGATCATAAATAATTACCTAACCCTTAATGACCGGAAACTTGTGGCAATAGTGACCACAGCCTCCCAAAGCTTAAATGCCAAAGGTGATGGGGTTCACAAAAGATCAAGTAATAATTACCGTAGGCAGAGGAATGCAAATAAACATTTACTTAGATGTGATGAGGTGATCAAGTGACATTTTTATTTCATAATGTGAAATAAATATTTGAGATTGTTTTGCTACTAGAATTTGTCTCGGTAATTATTCATGCAAAATTGTTATCAGGGCGTTGACATCTTAATTTAAGCACAAGTCGAACGACAAGTGGTCTGTGCGCAAGATTTGCTCAGTCGAGGTATTGACTACACCGTGGTGTTCTGCAATTTTCTTCACTTTCCACCATCTGCACTGCTTTGAAGGATAGTCTGATGCAAACGAGATGAACTCGAGTAATCAGCGCATGCTCTTTCAGATGGAAAGTAATCATTATTACAGACTGTGCTCACATACAGATTCAGATTTCAAGCGTGTGCGGGAATGTACTTGATAAATTAAGAGAGATGTAGTTTTCTATGTTCTTGTTCAAGTGTTATTGCGATGGTTTTAAAAACAATAACAATTGCATTTAAAGTTTATTTTTAAAACACGTTTCAAATTATTCTTTTTTAATCATGTGGTAGCAGGTTTTTGAAGCACACAAAGAATGGCATGCGGTCGGAATTTACACTTATTAAAACGAATAAATTTATCTTTTTTTTCCTGGATAATAAATAAATAAATTCTGCATCTGTATGTGTTCTGCAGAATTTTTTTGCACAATAAACATTACAGAATATTTTAGTCGTAATATTTTTTGCAGAGTTTATCAGATTTTTTTAAAATTTGTTCAATAAATTAAAACAGTCCATTTAAAATATTACCTAAAAATCTGTGCTATTGATCAGTAGATCAATACTTTTAGACAGCTGTGACCCTGGCGACATTTTGAACTTCTCGATCCACGAAAAGCCTTTGAAAAATGCAATTAAAAAGTTGCATAAACAAAAGCAATTATTAACTAGCTTCGCACACTGCGCATTTCTAACAAACAATTCTCGAACACAAACTAATTTGAAGCTTCAGAATAAAGTCTCGAGATGATTCCCAATCTTGCACACACTACTAAAAAGTTAAATTAAATCTCCACTTATTACCACTATATACGTGACAGCAAAGCATTGCGAAGCCAACACTAACCCTAACCCTGTGTCGTAAAACTTTACAACTTACACAGATTTAAGACTTTCTCTCGAACAAAATGACTTAAACCGAGTCGTTTAAACTAAGCTCTGCTTTTACATTGCGTCTCTTATTAATATCTGTTTTAAGTCGAGGAACACTCACGTTTTCTCTTAGGTAAGGTAAACAAGCTTTCAGAGTTCAGTGGAAAAAAAAGTCTTCTGTAACAACGACACCTCTTGACAAAAGGGTCAGTGTGCAATTTGATTTTTTTTTTTTCCTTTCCTCTTTTTATTTCACGTGTGTGAAATTCTTCAGTAGACTTGTTAACGATTGGTTTGCACAAGGCTTAAAGGAGGTTAATTTGATAAAATGATCACATTCATTTCCGGGCAAAGCACCAAGCCGCCGGGTAGGCTAATTAGTAAAGCCTTAATGAGTGGGAGTGGTGAAAAATCACAAGAAAAGTGCTCACTGACTTAAACACCAGCACTCATTTTGTCTGCTCTCCGAAAACGTACACAAGCATCTGTTGGCTGTAGATTTTTTTGGGTTAACGATGGCTGCCATAAACAAGTGGTGGAGTGTGCGATGAAGAAAAATTGGGGCTTTCGATTTAAAGGTAATCTTTTATTTTGATAAGTTTAAGAAAGCTGGATTTATGCGGTGATGATCTCATGTGTTTTGTGCACAAGCGGACTTTGTTTGGGGGGGCTTCACTGCATAACTCTTGTGTTGGGGCTTTACTGCATAACTCATGTAACTGGGCTTCACTGCATAACTTATGTAGTTGGGGCTTTACTGCCTAACTCTTGTGTTGGGGCTTTATTGCGTAATTCTTGTGTTGGGGATTTGAAAATGAGTTTTGCTGGTCATCTTGGTACATGCGTACACGCTACTTGAAATGAGCGGATTTCCTTTTCAACGGAAGTTGTTGTTTACATGATGGGACAATCTCCGGAAATTTTTTGGTGTTCGTGCACAGTCATTTCAAGTTTTAATTTAGGGTTTCGGTTTAACTGCATGGAATTGCGGGAAAATGTCAAAACTGAACTCTTGATTTGTCGACCAGGAGGAGAAGTGGGAAATCACTTAATGATCGGGAATAATTTATTTTTCTTCTAAAACCATTTTTTTTTTCGTTTTGAGAGTAACACTTTCAGAGTTATAAATAAAATCGTGATCTCGGGAGGAGAGAAAACATCTTCCCCCCGGAGCTCTCTTTTCTTTTTGCCTTGGTCGTTCATCAACTCGTCAGCAATGGTCTAGTGTAGGACGTAAATAATTTCCACGAGGAGTACTTCAGTAATGGAGCTTTACCCTCCGCGTGCCATTTGTCTGCTATGTCACTAGGTTGGGGGTGTGGGTGAGGGCAACTCCATGGAAACGGCACGAACTGTGTTGAGCTATCTCATTGCTGTACTCGCTTTTCAAGGGTTGTGTGAGCTGGAGTTCTTTTGGATTGCCTCTGAATAAGAGGTTAGTGAGATTTCTTGCGGTAATACATTGAAGTCGAAGCATTCTGTTGGGATCAATTTTGTTTAAATTTTTCTTTTTATTCAGCACCGCTTTTTATGTACGGTTCCATTAAAGTGGAATTTGAGAGGAATAGCGGAAGACACGCGATTGAGAGTTAATAAATGAATTAATGTGGCGAATAAATTGATCTTAATGCGAAATACGAATGCGTTTGGTTTGAAAAACATCAACATTTCAAGTTTTAGCTTAGAGTTTATTCATTCCAGCCAATTTCTTGGCGATTAATAATCATGTTAGCGGCAGAAATTACTTTGGAAAATTGAACAAAGTGTTAACTCGACGTCTCTCTCTGCTTATTTCATTAGTGAATCTCATTCTTAACGAAGGAAATGTTATAAAATCTGATATATCAATAATTTTTTTTTGGTTTCTATTCATTTTAAACTAATGTTTACGGTCCCGAGTGCTGCAATCGTTAGCTTGGAATTAATGTGGCAAATGAGTGAGAAAAGGTAAGAGGGGGAAACCGGGTTATTACTAAGTTGTTCAATCAAAGAGGAAAAAGTGCTACAAATTTAATATGCACTCTTAGTACAAGTGGGAAATAAAATTTTAAATTGCACATCATTTTAAAGTTGCTAGATTAAAATTTAATGGCAAATTTAAAAAGGAAGGGAAAAAAAAAATTAAACTGTGTGAAATCTGATACACAGTAAATCTGATTTTATTTTTCATTTAAACTATGAATTAAATATGCCAGTGAATCTGGAATTAAGAATAAATTTGTGACATGTTTTACTAGTTTTAAGCACCACTCGCAAGCATTAAAACAGAACATTTCAACAAAAAAAAACACACTGGGCTTTTGGCCATAAAAATTGGTGGGTATGTTTGAATTATATCTTGTGTTAGTTGAGTGGGAAGTGAAAGAAGACTGGAAAGGCTGCAATAAACTATATCTTGCTCAGCCAATTTCATAAACTGCTTTTTTATACTTTTGCCATTAAAACCCAGTGTAGATTAAACATCAGGGATGGTTGTGCACAACAGAAGGTAGTTTCATCCACACAAAAACCAACGACGAAACTTGCAACACATTAAAGCTAATGTGCAGAGAAATATCATCAATTGTATAATTTGATCAAAAAATATATTAATTTAAATTTAATTTACAACTTCACGAATAAAACCACCTAGCTTAGTTGCATTATTTATGCGTGCTCGTGCATGAAATTTCTGCATGGAAAAAATGAAAATGGTACGTGACGAAAACAGAAGTAAGCGCTGGTGTTTAATGCAACGGTAATCAGAGTGTACGTTTTCTTTTTTTCAATTTTTTCTTTTCGACATTCATTTCAAGTGGTGTCAATATGATCAAATCCCAAGTTTGAATTGGTGGGCACATTGCTGTCAAACGCCGATCTCCCTTTCATCTTGTGACGCTTCATCCTCACGAAATCTTATTGATTGCATACTCGTGTTGGGATGTATAGACTGTTTTTGACAGCTCAATTTGTTCTTAATTAATTCTCCAATAGTAAAAAAAAATGTTTCTTGCCGTCAAGCAAATAGCATTTGATTAAAAAGAGCCTCAATTTGCCAAACAGGTGACACCTTAATCTTTTGGTCTAGGAGTAGAACGGATAAATGGAGAACACTGTTGAAATTACTCGACCAAGACTGGTAGAAATGTGAATGAAGTTCAGTTGTAAAAATATATTTAGATTGTGTAGAGAAAGAAAGGAGGCAAGTGACAGGAAATGTCTGCTAAATTACATTAGTAGCTGGTCAACAATTACATCAATGTCTAGTTGGAAGTTGAGAAACAGTAAATTTGGTCTAATCATAAATCCAGGTTAAGAGATAAGATGTGAGGTCGTATCCCAAAAAAAGAAAAATCAATATCAACTGTAACAATAAGAGGAAAACAAGGGCATATAAAAATTAAAGTTGTAAGCGATGAATTTTTTTCTTCTTAAATATCAAAATATACAAATTATAATTTTGTTATTTGGTCACATTAATTTGATATTAATGTGTGCATATCGTATTCTTTGTATAGAAAATTAATGGTGTTTAAAACAATTTGTTTAGTGTTGCTGTTTGTGTATTTCTAAAAATATAATTATTTGTTGTTGTCAATGGTTTTCTTTAAATGACTATTTGGAGTAATTGACATTAGATGGCATTGCTGCTTACATACGTCATTTATGGGTTGGCCTCAAGCAATTGGCACAGGGCCAGCAATTTCAGCCTTCTTCACCGGACCTAAACCATTTCGAAAGCGTACAAAAGAAGATAATGCAAATTAGTATGCAAAGTGTAATAGGCTTCAAACTTGTGATTTTCTAAAATCGTTTTTTTGACAATATGTTGCATCTGCAATCAAGAATATTTATTCTTACTACGATTGCATAGAAAATTATACACCTGACTCAATTTGTACCCAAAAAAAAGAAGAAAAAACTAGCTGTCAATCGTTGAAATAATAATATTTATTTAGTACGTTGTATTTGTGCAAGCAGCGTACTGGAAAACTCAAGCAGGAGAAAAAGAAGTGAAGTTGTAAGAGTTTTTGTTTCGAGGGTAAAAAAAAACCATTGAGTTGTCACCAAATCTGTCTTCTGGGATTGCAGGGTCCATAATTATAGGAAGACAGATGGAATCCCATTTTAAAAATGCTTAATGCATGGTATGGAATGTATATTGTTGCAATTTTTTTTAAAATAAAGAATAAGTGAATGTTCATTGTATATCATCAGTGGAATCTAATTCCCATGTTTTTGAAACATAGTTATCATCAACCATAAGTACGGTGATAAAAGTGACAAAATGTTATGGCTGTCACTTGTGTGGCTTTAAGATGTAGAGAAAGCATTTACCCATGTGCGTGCACATTTTCTCTTTAACTGACTTTCTGGCCTGTAGGTCTACAGTCACTATCAAATTACTCGGTGTTAATTACCTGGCTGTGAATTAAGCTTCTTTAGTTGCTCATAGGTGCAGTTTCTATGTATGCGAGGCAGGTTGTCTCTCTTTTAATTTTCATTTGGCTTAGCTTATACCATCACTGCTTTCATTCGTGCCTTGGGTGGCTTCCTAGATTTTCAACGAATAGATTAGAAAAGGATTGAAATGTTCTTCTTTAATGTTTACCCTGCATGAAATATGATATAAATTTTTTTTTAAAAAAGGATTAACAGAATGATTTAATGCAACATTTGCAAAAATGTTAACCAGTTATGTGAATAAAGGCGGTTTGGACAAATTGTCGATGAAACGTTTTTGAAGATTTTTGGAGCATACCATATCTTTAAGAAAATGGATATGGTTAGATTTGCGGGAGTTAGGAGCGTTGGGCGCTAGCTCCCTAGTTAGAAAAAAGAATAAAATAATCTCGGTTAGGTAAAAACGGGAGTCGATGAAGCATCATCCATCGATGATTAGTCCCGAGTCCAAATAAAGACCACACTGACTGGGACAAATTTTTACCATTTCTGATATTTGCTTACAACATGCTGGTAGTAGGTTTGTTAAGGCGGGTTCACATGCATGCTTTAACGCGTGCATCACGAACAAAAGCTGCTTTGTGGCGATGTGTTAAATTTGAACTTCTCTGCATCACCTATGCGCTTTGCCCAACTTGCGTCACGATTTTGTGTGTTCTAGCGCACGAAGTTGAAGTTGAAAATTTTTAACTTCAATGCATTGTTGTTATGTGCTTTATGCTTGTGCGTTAACACTGAAGCAACAATGCATGCATGTGAACTTAGCTTTACGACAGTTTGCATTTACAATAATAAAAATTAATTGTACATTGAACAATATAATGCATATCAGTTATGTGTATGTGTGTGTGTGTGTGTGTGTGTGTGTGCAAATGGCAGCTTTGTAAGTGGGCCAATAGAAATCCATAGAGGACAGCCTACAACCTTTTGACTTTTCCACCAAGGAGTCGTAATTAGTTCGCCAAGTGTGAAGGCAGCTCCACCAATTAATGCAGCAACTTTTAGGTTAATAAGCAAGTTACCACAAGCCGATAAGGTGTTGAGAATTTGCTGCAATGGTGCTTGATTTTTAAGTGTGAAATTGAAACTGAAAACACTGATGTCTTTAAATGGAGTTTAAATTCACAATTTTTCTGCCGTTTGTGTCGTAGGGATTTTTTTTGTGGGTGAAACTGATAAAGGGGTTGTAAAAATAGCAATGGGTTGAAGATAAAAGTGCTTGATAGATACAAAGGAAGTTGACTCAGCAGTGACCACTCACTTATTGCCTTGTATCGACTGTTCGCTTCGGTTGTTGCTTCTTGAGCCGTTGAAAATGTTGGCAGCGTGTAATACAAGCGAGTTGCATTGATATCTCAATACTTCATCACAATTTAAAATTTCTCTTAATTTTGGTAGGGAGACAACTTTTCCTCATCTGGAGATTTTTGAGGAATTTGTGGGAACATTTATTTTTTTTAACACTGGTTTTCGTACCGAAATTTATTAATATTTGGAAAGTAAGATATTAATTTGTTGTTTTGGTCTGAAGGTTTGAAATTTATATTTGGAGCTGTCAAAAACAATAGGTGTGTTTATAACTCTGGGCTTATCTCTCCCGTGAGACTTTTCGAAGGTGGCTATGACTTCATTTTCACATAATTTGTGACGAAAATTACGACATATCCGCTGTCGAGAAGTCGCTTCAGGGAGATGAGTGATGTTTCCTCCCAGTTGTGAACGCTCCTCCTGCAGTCTGTCACACCAAATTCAAACTCTGTAGTGCTTCCTGCGCACATGTAAACACAGAAATCCAAAATCCAAAAAATGTAATTTTTTTTTTAAAATTTTTTTTTATTCCAAGGTTACAGGGTAAAATAAAAGTGATAATTAATGGTACTTAGAGGTGATAAATTAACTGTAGGAAACTAAAAATAAAATTGCCCTAAATACAATAAGCTTGGCACCATGAAGTTACCAATTTAACATGTTTTGTTATTGTAGGTTTTTTGCTGTTTTGAAGGTAAATGAAAAAAGTAATGAGAAACATGAAAATATTATTTTGGGTTTTTAGAGCTACTTAATGCTTTCCTTTAAGATTTTCAGTTCAAATGCACAATGTTCCAAAAGTGTGTTTATTGGAGTAAAAAAAAAATATTTATCCTAAAGAAGGTGCGGCTACAAAGGCAAATTATATGTTTTAAAGCTGAATGGGAAATTTGGATGTTTACATGTACTGCAGCTCACTTTAAAGCGCTGAATATAAAATTTAGCCATTTTCGGTCTAGAACTGACTCTATGTTTTTGGTGAAAATGATGCTGAAATAGAGTTGGAATATGTTAGGATTAAGTGAGTATTCGCTCGGGAGCCGATATAAATTTTAACGATGGCAACAATTCTTTGACTACAAGAGCAAATTGTTAAAGAACCGCAAATCTCTCTCTCGACTTGTTTCAACTGAGTTTCCCTACAGAAGAAACGATACATTCTTTCTTTCATAACACAGTACTGAAATTTTCCACACTCTTAAATTTTGTCGTTATCGTAGCCATTAGAAGCGGGCACAATTGGGGCACTAATCTCCGACTGCTCGTTGCTGCGGCGGCAAAATGGTCTGAAATGATGCAACTTGGAACCATTCGCACGATTTCTAATACTGCTGGGATCGCTAAGGCAGGCACCGACTGCTTGGTAAAAAATACATGTCTTGAGTCTTTCTATGTACTAGGGTTCCCTCTTTTCTCTCTTGGATTGTAG
Organism: Strigamia crassipes; assembly: GCA_034683725.1. Classification (NCBI taxonomy): domain Eukaryota; kingdom Metazoa; phylum Arthropoda; class Chilopoda; order Geophilomorpha; family Linotaeniidae; genus Strigamia; species Strigamia crassipes. The sequence continues at coordinate 40,841 of JAQFXT010000228.1, forward strand.
TGTCTGCGCAGTGTAAAATTTTGATGGTGTTAGCAGGGATCTCTAGCCTCTAGTGTCAATAGTATGTGGGCTTAAGGACGACCCAAGAATAATCTAATAGTGTAAGGTTCAACGGTTGGAACATGTTATGGGTATTCAAATGTGGTGCAATACTCTAAAGAATTGAGTTTTCACAATTGAACGAAGGGATGTGATTGAAAAAGAAGAGGATAGGTTGGCAGCCAAAGGCTAAATTGCAAATGCAATGTTTTGATTGTTGCCTTCCAAATGAAATTGCAAACTTTTGCATACGTTGCAGTTTTTTTTTTTTTTTTTTTTTTTTTTTTTTTTGTTTGGTTTTGTTTTGTATTTTTATTTTTGTTTTGTTGTACATTTTTACTTTTATTTTTTTAATGGGATGTGGAATGTTGAAATGACTAGTTGTTGTGTGGATGTTTTTTTAAAAGCTTTTTGCGGTGTTGTTAATCTTTTGCTTGTAGAGTTTTGCTGCATTTCACTAGCAAATAAAATTTACTGGACAGGCGGCATTTGTACCGCAGTGCAAGAATTGAATTTCTTGGATCATTGCAAGACGAACTACTACAAAAGCGTTTGCCAAGAATGTTTTCATTAATCAAGAATGAAAGTTACAGGTTCAAAGGCGGATATTGCCTTAGTTCTTTCCTGCCAAATTGATTTTAACACTTACAGTATCGTCTGGAAGGCTTTACAAAACAACTCAAATTCCACAAGTTTTTAACCATATTTAGTGTAAGTTGGGAGAAGGAAGTATCCGAGTCATTATTTGTTTATCACCAAAAATTGGAAAAATAAAAAAACTTTTTAGTATTTTTCAATCTCTTATTAGTGCAAATTTTAAGGGGAGATAAAAGTGTTTTCTATTTTTTTAAATAAAACCACTTGAGCAAAGTCGTTTCTGTTTTTGAGTGATTTGTTTTTGAACAAGTGAATGCTTTTTATAGGGCTTCAAAAAAAAAAACAATAAAATTTTTTTTTACTGCTCAAGAAAAAAAAATTGAGAGACATAAAACAAAAACTGGATTCATATTGTTTGTGGCTTCTCCTGTATGCCTTGAACAAACTTTCAATTCTATTTTTGCACTACAGAAAAAACAACACAAGGCGGCATAAAATGAATGGCGTGAAAAGTAACAAATTAGCTCTTATGAAATTATAGATGCACAATTGAAGTGCAAAAGAGACATTAATCTTGGTACTTAAAATAATTGGGTCGTGGCCTGAGCGCTTTACGTTGCAGACTGGTGAAAATTGTAAAGCGATGATAAATTCCGTTTACATTACTGCATTTATATCCATGATTTGAATTGAATATGACATGAGGGTCTCGCGGAGATCAATGGCAATTGTGTATTAGGAATTTAAGCTGTCAGGTATAGAATATCGTGAATTTTAATAAATCAGCCCAGTTTGTAGAGGAAGATCGAGCACTACCCGTTCTAAAAGGCAGGTTTAATTATCTTTCTCAAACAATTTTTCTGTGCTTTCTTTAATTAAAAACCACTTGCACATTTTCCACATTGAGCATTAAAACGAATTAGTGCAGTTGGCTATGTTCAAACTTGTTTTTATTTACTTAATTTTTTTCTTTTTTTTTTAAATTGCTTTCATGCATAATATGTATTTTTCATTTGAAATAATTAGATTTTTTTTTTATTTTTTATTTTTTTTAATATTTTTAATTTTTGTTTTTTAGTTAATGAAAATCTGGAATTGGAGTTGATTTATTTTTTGGTAATTATTTGTGTGATAGTGTGTGACTTTAGCAGTGAATATTTAAAAATGATGTGAGACTAAGGTTGTGGTAATTTTAACCCAACATTGATTTCAACTTGATGTTTAATGCAATTTGGGGGACATTTATTAAAAGCCTGACGAAGGTGAGGAAAAAAATTAGATTATACTGCTATGGTGTAAGTTCTGCCATCAGGTTAATCTTTTCAACGTTTTAAATAGTTTTCATGGGATTTACAAATTGTTTGTAATTCAAGGGGGAAATGGGGTATTGTGTTATCGGAATACTTCACTGCAGTACCTCGATGGCTACGATACATTTTAATGTTGTGAGTTAAAGGTGTAGTGAATGGACTTGCACAGGTGCATTGAAACATTGTAACTAAATAAAACAATTAAATAAATTTTTTTTTTTAGTTTTAATTGTTATGGTTTGGTGTTGTTTTACTCTTGTCACTTTGATTTTTTAGTTACATTTTTGTCACATTATTTGATCGATGAAAACACAATTATTTTGAATTTAAGTTCTAAATTGCAGTGGAAAACTCACCATCGATCTAATGGAGGATGTGGAAAAGAAAAATGGTCGTTTACATCGATTATTGAAAATTGATTTAACGAAAATTCGATTTTCACTTTGCATTTTTTTTTTACAGGAAGCGCCATTTCCTGTTTCCGACGATCAGTAAAATCAAAATAATCAGTTTGGTCCATTAACTTTGAATGTTTTGTCATGTTAAATAATGTGCAGATTTCCCGGCTTTCCAATTCTGGTGTTCCGCGACTATTGGAGTCATATTTTGAGTGCAGCTTTTACTTTCCAATAACGAAATTTAGGGCTACTTTAATATCTTATGTTGTACAGAGAAAAGTTGGAGCAGTGACAAAAATCTTTTCTCTGCTTAATTTATTGCATTTGTTTGGTTAGAGTTAATGACTTCCGTATAAATTAACAAAAGCCCGGAGTGGAGAGTTAGAAATGAAGTGAGGCTTAAGATCGATATAACGTGAAGAAATAAAGAATGGAGACAGCAGCTGTAGGATATGCACACAGCTCTTGTCATATTCTTTCGCAAGGCGAACGCATTCTCACTTTTATCAAATTAAAACGTCTGCAGCCACATGGCCAAAACATTTTTTACTCGTCTAATTTTCTGAGTGGTTTAGAAACACTTTGGTTTTTTTTTTATACAAACTTTTCTTCAAATAATAATAAAGGGATTTGTTTGGCAACCCACTACAAGTGACATGTGAAAATAGAAATTGGCACTTTAATTACAGTAATTAACTTAATTGACGACATTTTTCGTGTGTTATTTGTTTTAAAAATAATTTAATTTAATATTTGCGAAATTTGGTGTTATATTTCGATGAAATTACGCGATGAATAAAAAAAGAAGAGAAAAAATTAGATTGTGCATTTGTTAATCTAGGCAATAAGAAATCTCATTATTCTTGACAAAAATATGCATCATAAAATAGTGCCTGGATTTGTTTCGGATTGTAATAAAGTCAAATAAATTCTTTATAATCCAGAGGGGGCGGAAGGTCTCTGCTCTTGGTACCAACAACCCCTATGCAATATTTTTTATTTATTAATTTGCGAATTTTTTTATTTTTATGTTTCTATTTGTAAGGCATAAACAACAGTTAGCAAAAACATAAACAGGGGGCACCACGGCATTTTTCTTTACGTAAAATAATTTATTTTTTACTTTCATTTTTATTTCTATTTATTTCCCCAAAACTCTGTTTTATAAAAATCTAATTTATAATTTTGTTTGCATGTCTCATGAGATTCGGTTTTCGTACAAGCAAAAAATTGAAAAAAATGTTGCAAATTGTATGTGGGTACACATGAAAACTGCGAGACCTACATTTTCTCGTCTTTCGAGTCGATGCAAAATAGGCAAAGGGCAAAATGAAATTTTTTATAGCCAAGCGGGAGTTGATGGCTCGGAACAAGTATATACATACGAGGAAAAAAAAAAATATAAAAATATTCACATTTTGCACCAACGTTTCATAATTCCCTGTTTTTTGAACGGTGCGTGCACCAAAGAAAAAAGAACTTGGTTGTTTTTGCAAGCGCGAGCTAGAAGCGCAGTAGGACATCACAAGGTCTAATTTCGTCAAATCAACATAATTTCATTTTAAATTCAATTGCATGTTTTTTACATGCTCTTGCGTTACAGCGCATGTTTTTGTTAAACGCTGTTTTAAAGGACAAATAATAGGAATTAAGTTTGGCTGAAATTTGACTAACCAACTCGTATTATCGGTGATAATCCGAGCAGCATGAGTGTTGTTTGAAAAGATTATTTCGTGACAATTAATGAACTAAAGTTTGGTAGTTTTTGGTGCTTGTATATATTTTATTTTTTTATTTTTATTTTATTTTTACTTTCTTTTTTCAACGGGATTTTGCTATCACCCACGTTGGACGCTTCACCTGAAAGCACCATCATCACATTTTGGAATTTTGAGTTTGGTTGTAAAAGCCAAAATCAAATTGCATAAATCATTTCAAACAAAACTGATGTTAAAAGGAACACTAAAAACAGCAAAAACAGAACTCATAACAACAACTTTTCGTCACACATTTTATTCATTCAAAGTTTTTATTTCCGTCAATCGACATTGAAATTGGCCGCGAAAATGTTCCGGGTCAACAAATTGAATATTTTTACAATGCACACAATTTATCAGTTTTTTAGTGAAAGTCTGATATTCTTTCCTCTTTGATAATTCCAAGCAATAACACAATAAAATGGAATGGAGAAGAAAACTAGTAAATTGCTGTAAGATAGGAAAAGGGAAAAAAATATCTTTTATTGCGCAAGAAATAGGAAAGGCAGCAATCAATGTCTGCATCGAAGCATACTTGAGACGAAAAAGAGATGAAAAGAGGAGAAGAGGAGACGTAAGAGAAAAAAAAAGCTAAGGTTTTTCTAGTTTACTGCTTCTACATCTCGATTGTGTGCTCCATCACTATCCCGAATGTAGCAATCGATAAACGGACGGGAGGACGAGTAGAGGAGCGCCGCGCCACTGTGGTGCACTGGGTGGTAAAAGTAATGATCTTTTAAAGGTGCCAGGTCCGTTTCGATTTTAATACCATTACTGCGAGCGACCGACCGGAACTTTACGGGAACTGGGGAGAGAAATAGGTGTGTAAAAAGGAAATCTTTCGTGAATTATTGCCTTTCAAGTGTAAAACTTTGAGGGGATTTTCAAGTGGGTATATTCATATAACATTGGTGGACGTCAGTTTACTGCCTGATAAAAAGGTGGTGAGATCACGTGGTGTTGAGCGCAACTCATCCCTGTGGAAATTTTTACGGCTTGTTTATTAATGTGTTCAATGTTTAATAAGGCGGCGTGGCCAATGCTGAAATCCAATGTGCCTTTTAGCCTTAGCTTTCGATTTCCTCATTGCTTCTAAAATTATACGGATGGCGAATGGTTTAATAAATTAGCAGTAGAGTATCATCACAGGACCCCGGGTTTCCTTGTTTTAGTTGATCAGTTTGTTGTGAATTCAAAGTAGATACAAGTAAACGGTGTCAGCGTAAAACTATATGAATGTACAGTGTAAATATGTGTAGTTGTTGTCACCAGAGGGATGGTGACAATGTTGTACTTGGATCTAATTATAAATGAAGCTAATAAAGGAGACGACAGACGACGCATCAACGTCAGAAATTCAAATAATATACAAAAATAAAAATAAAAATGTGAATTTGGTGGCCATTTGGTACCATTTGTAATTTATTATTGAAAATTCAAAGGATTTTTTTCAATCTTTTTACTAGTATTATTATTGAGTTGTCAATAGAAGAGTTTTAAGTTGAAATGAAAAATATTTTACATTCTTCTCCTGTTGCAGAATTCAATTTGTTATCATTTGACTGCTGCGAGTCGGTTCCCATATGGAAGTTTAATGCAAACCACATAACAAGTTGTGTTGGTACAGCTGTGAAAAGCCTGAATTTGAAATTATGATATTTATAATAACGGCTTAATGCAGAACAGGGAACGGATTCACTAGTATAACCAGCTCAAATGACAGCGATTGATTTTTATTGTAAACATCATCTATTTGTTATTCATGCAATTAATATTATGCTTCATATTCAAATTTTAATGTTATTTATTTATTTTTATCAAATTATTAACATGATCAACAATTACTTTGGATCTATCGCCTTTAAATAATGTTTTCTTACGAGATCTCTAGCCCATTAGGGCATTCACACACGTCGAAATGACTTTAAGGTGAATTTGGTTGCTGGATTGTATTTACAACAAAATCAATGATGCAACACAATTTAATGTTGTATTAGGAAAATTTCATTGTAGAGCTAAGTTCAGTAAGCTTTGCTTTTCAAACTACTCTTTAATCTCTCAAGCAATACTGTTTCCAAGAAACTTTGTTGGGAAAACTCTGAAATATTTACGAAATTCTTGAGGCAACATCTGTTGAAACAAATGTTGGAGGGGGAGACTAGAGTTTAAGATTAACCAATCATTGTAAGGGAATTAATACATTCCCCAAAGTTTACCTCGTTTTAGAAAGAGATTAAAAATTCAGTTTTTGAACAGATTTCTGTACAGTGTAGTTGTGTCCACTTATTTCCTGCAGATATCCCGAGGAATCCATGCCATCAAGCACTCAAAGTTTCGTTTAAGCAATAATTCCAACTTATGAGTTGCAGTAGCAACAACATCCAATAAAGCAGAGAAGGACAGAGATTTTCTTTCAACTGGAATAACAAAATATTGGTTTATTGACATTTACGTAGACATTCATGCGAACATATACACGACATTAATACTCGGTTTAATAATTTTTTTTGTTTTTGGTATTTTCTTTGTTTTCTTTAATCGCAGTTTTTGGTTTAAAGCGTCAGCTTAGGAGGAGGAAGGCGCAATAAACAGTAATCTGCTGAATAGGGCGAAATTTGCTAATTCTTGTTGAAGCAATCGAACGCGTTGCGGAGCATTTATTCGAGAGAAACTCTGCAGGGCGTTCATTCACAACACAAGAGAGGAATCATAAATTATTGTGTTGATTCTAAATGCATTCGTAGGCTCAAACTTCCGCACAATACAATTCTCCTGACTGTCTTTTATGTTGAACTTATCAATTTGTGCGTAACAAAGACGAAAAAATAAACAAAAATAATTTTGTTTTTAAAAGGGAAAATCAAAGGTGCGAAAACATTAAATCTTTTGTTGTCGCAAAACACAATAGAAAATGAAGTTAAGACAATATAAAGGAGATGTTTTCGCCCGAGTAAAAAAAAAAATTTTACTTTTAATTTTCAAATTAATGAACGTGACACCGAGAAAAAGGATAAATAATAAACGACATATTGGGCCCTGGAAAGTGCAAAGAATGTCGAGAAAGTGCTTATCACGGTTACTGCTGCGCTGTGGCACACCCTTAGCCGACTGATAGACACATGAGGTTGACCCCTTTTCTCTTGGGTCAAACTCTATTGGTCCCATTACGATTTTGCCCTTGCCTTTTCTCCAAGTCGAGACTGACTGATCGTCGAGTGGTGCTGATTGAAAACCTGATTAAAGGATCACTGAGGGGCCACGAATGCGCATTGGTTGTGTGAAAAATGTTGGTGTTGTTTGGTTATTTAGAAACACCAAGGTGTCAAATGAAATGACGAAATAAGGTTTATACGCAGTATATTATTTAGTTGGGTAGTATGGAATTGCTTTGTTTTTTTTTTACGTTTTGTTTTGGTAAGTTTGTTGGTTTTATATTGTTTGCTTTTTGCTTGTTTATTTTACATTGCAATATTTGTTTATTGCAGAAATTTTCTAAGAGTTTTCATGAATTTTGAAGTGTTTTTTGTTTTTGGCATTTATTTTGTATATTTGTTTGCTTTTTTTAATTTTGTTTTTACCAAAATGACTTAAAATTTATGTAGATTGTATGATGTTTCCCATTTTTGTAATTTTTATTTTCTTTTATATTTTTTTTGGTATGAAGTTACATTAATCTTAAGAAGTTTGCCAATTTATCTTGTTTTAATTGATAAATTATCAGCCACTCCCATCCGTAGTTTGCATCAAAAACTTTTTATTTCCAGTCTTTTTCAGTTTTTATTATCTTATAAGTTACAGGTATAATGGATGAGTTTCTATTTCTATATAATTTTTTGTTTTGAATGTGCTTAATGAATCTTTCCGTCTCGACAGATGAATATACATGAATGAAAATTAACGCGTTTCATTATCTTATGCTAATTTATCAGCCATAACTTTTTGTATATTTTTAATTTTCTGACGTCTGAAAGTTAGTTTCAATGAACTTTAAATGTGCGGTGGGGTAACTTAGTCCCCAGTCACCACAAGTGGGGCGAATGGGCCTCCAACGTATGGCGGGGCTCTCACTAATAACTTTTTCCGCGCTCGGTGTCGCCCCGCACTTTTTGGGGCCCCTCTAATAGCTTTTGTTTTGCTCGGTTGGGCCCCGCACTGTTTTGGGCTCCATAAATGATTTTTTTGCGCTCAGAGGGGCCTCACTAATAGCTTTTGTTTTGCTCGGTTGGGCCCCGCACGGTTTTGGGCCCCATTAATGACATTTTGGCGCTCAGAGGGGCCCCACATTTTTTTGGGGGCCCCACAAATAACTTTTTTGCGTCTGATTGGGCCTCGCACTTTTTTGGGGCCTCACTAATAACTTTTCCTCGAGGTCCCACAAAACTTCCAGCCGGTTTGGGGTTCTGGTTGTAAATATCGGAGCTTGTAAACAATATGGAACTGAAAATTCTTAATCTCAATCGTCGCAGATCTTTATTGTGTAATTAATTTAGAGTAACCGGTAAGTGTTATGCAGGAAGTGAATTAATGATGCTTTATTTTTCGACTGATTTATGCAAGAGACGAAGTAGAGCTTTAAAGAAGCTTATTTATTTTAATTAGATAATCCATAATCGCAATTTAAAATTAAAAATGGCTCTTATGTTGCGCTTAGCTTACTTTTGAGTGACCTTTGACTAAATTCAAGTAAGGAAATCCACGATTTTAATTAATGTCGACTGAAAACGACGAAGCAGAGCCGAAAAGTTAAATCGAGTAATTTACATTTTATTTTTAAAACTGCAATCATTAACAAAAGGTGAAATGCAATGCATTCAATACCTTTTTTTCTTTTTTTTCTTTTTTTTCGTCTTCTTGCGCGCTAGAAAGAACAAATCCTCCAGAGGCAAATTACCATTTACTTTCGATTTGGTGTCAGGTAATACTTGAGCCATCTCTCGGCTGCACTTCACTGATAACCAAGATTATTCAGATGCTTGGCCTGGCGAACAAGTCAAGCGGAAAATGGTTTTGAGCGGAAATTTATGGCTGCTTGCCATAACCAGGCGGAATGGCCAAGATGGTGAAGGGTAGAAGAAGCAAGTGGGTACAAGAAAATGGGATAGGGGTTATGGCAGTTTGGAAAAGTACAAGTTACCAAGATTGCTTGGCCTTTTCCTTTTTTACGTGTAGCCAGGGAAATTGGGAGGCAATACAATGCATTTGCATGATCTTGTTTTTCCACGAAAAAATAAAACAGAAAAAAAATCTTTCTTTCTTCGAAAATTATTTTTAAAAAATACGGTATCTGCTGGTATGTACACAAAACTTGATATACATGAAAAAATGATATTTTTAAATGTTGGAAATGTGTCTATTGCATTGGTCTTCAAACTTCGGCATTCCGCGGAACCTTTTTTCGAGATAAATTTATCTACGGAACCCTATGTTCAAAATTTGTTACTTTGTAATTGTTACTTATTTATTTCTTAGAAATGTAAGTCAAAATACGGTTTTGTTTATCAAAATTTAAGTAAAATTAAATTTTTTTGGGCTGTTTTTTTAAATAAACTTAATTTTTTTCATGGAACCCCTGAGATATCTTGTGGAACCCAGGTTGAAGACTACTAGTCCAGTGTATTATGATCGTTTGCTCTTGGTGTTGAAGTGCTAAAAGCATGCTACTTGGTTCCGTGTTGTTATTGTTACGTTTTATTCAATCTGTTTATGGGTTCGTTTCCTAAACCAGACCAACATTTAAAAAATTTAATTTTGTTTAGTATACTTTAGCTTTAATGTTGATTTTTGCACTTTGCATTTGACGTCAAATCATGGCTTTATTTAAGGAGAAACTAAGTCGTATTGCGATCTGATGATGATATTCAGTGAGTTAATTAGTTTCTTTTTTTCTTTTCCTTGCCTTACTATTTGCCTGTGCTTTAAAGCAGGGTGGGATTCGATTAAATTTAAATTGTAATTGAGTGATGAAAGTGTGAGCAAAGCTAGTGAAAAGTGAGAAATTGGCATTGGGGTCTTAGACACCTGAAAAGTGTAATTGCATTGTGCATAAATGACACAAATCTATATACACTAATGCCATTAAACAGAAACATTTTTAAAGCGAACGGGAAGGGGAAATTGGTTGAACAAGAATGTCCATTAAATCTAGTGTAAGAATTAGTTAAGGCAACCAATTTCAATACGTTCCCCTCATTTGGGTGTTAGGAAGAGTCTAGTGAGTAATGACGGGCAATTTAAATGTCAGTCTGCACTTGGCGCCAGCTAAATCAGTTTGAATGGCCTACTCAAAATGCGAAATGATGCCAATGGTGTATATATGCAAAATTTGTGAAGTTGCTATCGCGAAGGCAATAGGTGCTTGGCTTATGACAGTTATTGATTCCTAATGCCAAATATCGCATCACTCACATTTTCATCTTCAACATGCTCCAGACTAATAGATTTATTTCATTTACAAATATCACGCTCTCTCCGCAGTCTGATTGAGGAAATCGGATCGGTTTGCACCGCACAGTTTGAAAATCCAAAGGAATAATTTACATCCAGCCCGGGTTGGACAAGAGCCATCTCTAGAGAGTTGTGATAACATTAAGGAGGGGAGAAGAGTGGAGGGCAAAGGAGAAGAAAGGGCGTTTGTGCAAGGTGAAGACATTTGCTCTTAAATACACGATGACATTAAGACACTTTCTTTCGCCAACTTGAAATTGCTGTTATGGGAATATCACATCTTTTAGCTGCACTTTGAAACTACTTTAGAAAAAAGGAGCAACTCGTTTGCATGGTCTCGCCCTCTTTTCTCTCTCTCTCTCTCTCGTTTTCTCTCCCTCTCGTTCTGTGATGGTTATCACTTTCATTTAGCCTTTACCATGTTCAAATTACATTAAATTTAATACAATTAGTGGCCTAGTGTGTTAAAGCTATATACACGCGCAAGGAAATGGGCCGAAATTCTATTTGTTGGACACTAGAGAAACCGAGAAATTGGAATTTACATGGAACGTTTTTTTTTTTTTATTTAAAAAAAATATATATATAAAGCTGCCCCCAATACCACTGTGTGTTGCAGATAAGCAAAAGAGAGTCAAAAGTTTGCCATGCAGAAAAGAAACGGGTCAAGCTATAAAAATGGAAGAGCTTTTCCCACGTGGCGCGAGGGAGAGGAAGTTGGGAGCTATGAAATATTCAGGATTCTTTTATTTTCGGAAGACAGGCTTCATTCGTATGTCAGCACCGGAAATAAACAGCGTGTTCGGTTGATTATGAGAAAGTGTAGGTCCCTCGGTCTATCTATTTCTCTGGGATTGGACGTTGAGTCTGGTCCGCTGCAAACGCCAAAGCAAACTTGTCATGGATATTGACATTTTGACAAGGATCCAATGGATAAAGGTTTGGTCTCATTCATCATTGTCACAAGTCATTCACAGCAGTTTACTTGAGCATTTTTATTATCGACTGCATATCACTCCATCAACACTGCATGCCAGGTTCAATATCTTTTACCCATTACTTTTACTTGAAGGCCACAAGTTGAATGAAATATTTACATATGTTAACAGATGTTGATGATCTTTATTCCACCCCCTACGGAGGAAGTTGTAATTTACTAATCGACCTGCAAATTATTGCAAATAAAACAGCTGCTTTTATTTGGACAAGGAATAAAGGGTTGCCAATTAAATTTATATACAGTATGTTGAAACAATGATTGTAAATCAATAGTGTTAGTATACAATATAAAAATTATACTGTATAGTTTAATATTGCGTTTTTTTTCCAATGGAATGGCGATTGAAATGAAATCTTATGGTTAGATTTAGTTTCTATGTTATCCGGCTTTATTTAAAAGTTTAGTTTTAATCAATTGGAACTAGGCTGAGCAAGTTGCCAGATGTCTAGGATGAAATGATAGTTCAATCTTGAATAGAAGAGAAAGAAAGAGGGAAAAATGAAATTGTATGTGTATTCGTAAGGATAATTGGAAGTTTTGGAAGAAAGGTGCTATCGTTCCTAAATCCACTTTATTCTCTTTCTACAATATACACGCTTCTTTCTTGAAACGGAGGAGTAAAATGGAAGTCGTATGTGATTGGTAAGGAAGGGTTTCCTTAGTCTGAAGGCGAATGGACGAGTTTGAAGTTGAACAAACCTGCTCGGCTTAATACAAGCAATAACCACTAAGTTTAATGTTTTTATTTTTCTTCTATTGATCAAAATTTTCAATTTGGATTCGAATTAATTAAAGAATTTTTGTTGTATGTGCATGGAAATAACTTGAAGGGCTACATGGCTGAGTTGAGAAGTATTTTCTGTACACAATCAAAACAGCAAATTGAAAAAAACAAGATTAAAATGAATTTAAACTAACATGAACGCACAGGCGGATTTATAGTCTTTGGAGTCCTATTTGTAGAAAACAAATTCCGATTTTTTTTATTTTTTTTTTTGGAAAATTAAATTAAACACAAAAAAATAACATTATTTATCTATATTTTTGAATTCAGCATGGGCTCTTTCTCTTGCGAGAACTGCGAGAAGCTATAAATCCGCTCCGTACACTAATAACTTGTATTTTAAATTGTGATTAATATTAATCTTATTAGCTAACGCCGTGTACACACAACACATGCAATAAAAATTGATGCATGCACAATAATTTGCAGTATTTTAAACGAGCCCCGCGACGATCATACATAACCCAAAATGCTTTGCGTGCAAATAAGCCTAATTATTATTAACACGTATAAACATGGAATAAGGAGTCACAGCCAACATGTTTATTACTCTTTGCTGTGTGAAATTGAGGCAGATCCTGCTGCGGAAAGTTCAAAGGGTTAGCTGTGACATAAGCAATATCTGTACAGCAAGTTCACTCACATTTGTCGTTTTGTAATATACTCGCAGTGTTATGTTAGGGCATTTGGGGGATATTTTGTCGCTTAGTGAGCACAAATTGCGAGCAGAACCGACTTAATCTGTTGGCGATGAAAGTTAAACCACGCCACGGATTTTTCTTCCTTTCTTCCGTAAAGCTGATTGAAAAGTAAAGAGGATTGTGCAATCATTTTCAAGATATGGAGAATAAATCCTCACTAGTCTGTCATCATTCCAATATTGTCGATAAGGTGAAGTTTGTGCCAAATCGTCAATTTGCTTTACTTGCGTTCTCAAGTGTTTGTCATTATTCATTTTTTTTCTTTTTATTGTTTGTTTTGATTGTATTTTTTATTTATTTTGTTTAATTTTTTTTTACAGGTAAGTGGCACATTTTCTTCAGACCTTAGGAAGGTAGGATTCAGATGTATGCGTAAATTATAAGATAGGTTTAAGGACAAGACAGTACTATAGGCTTCGGTGGTCTCTTCTGAGATAATTTTGTGGTTTAGAGTTGCAGAAAATTGTAATGAAATTAAATTATACAGAATTATGCGGAAGTATGTAAACAAATCAAAATATACAGCATTATGCAGAAGTATGTAAACAAATCAAAATATACAGAATTATGCAGAAGTATGTAAACAAATCAAAATACTGTATACAGAATTATTGTAAATATTCTGGTAGAAGACCCAATTCACTGAGGAAGACCAGCAATGGTTGAAAACGTTTTGGGTTATAATTACATTTTTGCGTACTAAATAATACAACAGAAGTTTTTATAGATTTCCCCTGCAATTTATGGTAGATATTGAATTCAATCGGTTTGGTCAATTTAAATATTAATTTTAGTGTTTTTGATCAATTTATACATTTACCGTATTACCCCGCTTTAAGCCGCATGCCGGTATAAAACAAATTTTATCAAACTGTCGGTAACCCCCTTTTTCCCCGCTATGTAGCTGTAAACGAGTACAAATTTTTTTTTCAAGGCTTTCAGCCTTCTGTTGGAAGTTTTGATTAATGTCCACAAAACGTCTGCTAGACATTTTAAAAAACGTTCAAAAACATTACTTTACTCCACATATATATATATACATGTGTGGAGAACTTGTTTAAAAATACTTGGAACAATGGTCGAGGTTGCTACACTATCGAACAAATGTGGATGATTTGGAGCCCACGGGGCTCATAGATAACGAATAAAGTGAGGATGAGGATGCTAGTGACGAAGAGGAGGGAGAATAAGATGCTTTTATTAAATTTATTTAATTGAAATTTTTTGTTTAAATTTTATTGTTTACTTATATTGGCATGTTTCACTTTATACCGGAATGCCGGTTTTTTTCAAACTTTGCTAATCCTGCTTATAAAGGCATGCGGCTTAAAGCGGGGTAATATGGTATTTTAGTCATTTTGTTCAATTTAGATATTGAATTTAGCCATTTTGTTCAATTTAGATATTGAATTTAACCATTTTGTTCAAATTAAATATTGATTTTAGTTGTTTTGATCAATTTAGATATTGAATTTAGTCATTTTGGTCAATTTAGATATTGAATTTAGTCGTTTTGGTCAATTTAGATATTG